>JACEEZ010013810.1:47500-65000 GCA_016584305.1 Chionoecetes opilio
GCAGAGACAACAAAGAAGGGCGGAGGGAGAGACGGGCCAGCGAGGCGAGGCTGACGGATGGTGCGACCCATTCCTCTTATCAATATGGAGGCCATTATTCTCATCTCGATGGCGTAAATTTCTCACGAGGCGATAATGATGAAAATTGCAGCCATCTGCCAGGAGGCGGCGTAGCCAGGGAGAAAATTTTATGAGTTGCCTCCGTAGGGTTGACTTCCAGAGCGTAACGAACAGACGGGCGACCGTAGCGGCGACGGCGCGGCACCGTCCTCGCCCGCCCGTCTGATAGTGACAGCCTTATTGGGTTCGGGCGGGAGACACGCTGTTTATTTATCGCCCAACACACGGTCATCGCTCAGCCGGTGTTGCCCTCCTGGCGTGGCGCTGCGGGAGGGACAACCAAGACTGCGGGAGGAGCGACCGTGTCCAGAGGAAGAAGGATTGAAGATTTGTAGCGAGGAAGGAGCTGGGAAGTGATCTTTGAGAAGGGAGAAGCGCGTTGTGAAATGGAAGGAATGAACCTATATGAGAAATGAGCGGATGGGAGAATAGGGCAAGCAAGAGAAATTGAAGATAAAGAGGGGGACTTTGGGGCGAGGCAGGCGTTGGTAACTTGGTATGCAGGGAAGGAAGAGGGAGGAGATATAAAGATGGAGGAGGGGTAATGGAGGAACCTCAGAAGGGATGGAGATAAAGGATATTGGTTGGGGAGAGAGAGGGGGGGGGAGGAGGGTGGTGAAAGATTGATAGATAATGAGTTGTGGGCGGCGAGGGAGGGGGGAAGAGGGGGGCAGACGAGGGAGTGGGAGGAGGGGGGCAGAAAAGGGGGGAGGGGGACAGCCACAGCGCCCCCCCCCCCTTACCCTCAATCACTCAGTCTCGTAAGAAAGAAGACAATGAGATGAGAAAAGTAATGCTGTGCTCAATAGACAGACTGTGAAACTTTGTAATTTGCGTTTCTAAGTGTTTTTCTATCTATCTATCCATCTTTTTACTTACGTATCTGCCCAACTAACTTTCTATCGTTTTGTTTACCATTTCCTGAATTGATTAACCTATCTTTCTATTTCTTTAATTGATCTATATGTTATGTATGCCTGTCTCTCTGGTTTTTTATTTTACTTTTTACTTTTTTATTTTTAAGGTCGAGCCTATAGCGCCTGTAGGGTATATTTTCTTTTCTTGTGTGTATGTTTACGTATGTATATTTGTATATGTATGTATGTATTTGTTCGTATTTCTTCTCTATATATACATACATAAAAGGTAGATAGATAGAAATACATAAAAATAAGGTGCTGTTCTTAATTAATTGCAACAAAACCTACCTGGTATTTAAGTATTACAGTCCTTTTTCTACACGGTTACTCCCTCCCTTATAATGTTCGGTAATCCGTACTTTTCTTATTTATTTTTCCCCCTGACTATATTTCTAAGGGAGGAACGAGAAGTTGATTAAGTAGCGGCGCGAGGGACCAAACGAGAGTGTAGAAGGCTTTTTCTCTCCCTTGATGGAGGTAAGCCAGGCAGGTGGGGAGAGAGTAGAGAGAGAGAGAGAGAGAGAGAGAGAGAGAGAGAGAGAGAGAGAGAGAGAGAGAGAGAGAGAGAGAGAGAGAGAGAGAGAGAGAGAGAGAGAGAGAGAGAGAGAGAGAGAGGAGAGAGAGAGAGAGAGAGAGAGAGAGAGAGAGGAGAGAGAGAGAGAGAGAGAGAGAGAGAGAGAGAGAGAGAGAGAGAGAGAGAGAGAGAGAAGAGAGAGAGAGAGAGAGAGAGAGAGAGAGAGAGAGGAAATACTGTGGCTTTTTTTCTGGAACGTCACTTAAGAACAGTTTCAAAAAATTTCCGGGAAGTCACTTAAGGACAGATTATATTATTTTCTAGAAAGTCACTTAAGGACAGTTTATATTATTTTCTAGAAAGTCATTTAAAGACAGTTTATATTTTTTTCTGGAAAGTCACTTAAGGACAGTTTATATTATTTTCTGGAAAGTCACTTAGGGACAGTTTATAATTTTTTTCTAGAAAGTCACTTAAGAACAGTTTATATTTTTTTCTAGAAAGTCACTTAAGGACAGTTTATATTTTTTTCTAGAAAGTCACTTATGGACAGTTTATATTTTTTTCTAGAAAGTCACTTAAGGACAGTTTATATTTTTTTCTAGAAAGTCACTTAAGGACAGTTTATATTTTTTTCTAGAAAGTCACTTAAGGACAGTTTATATTTTTTTCTAGAAAGTCACTTAAAGACAGTTTATATTTTTTTCTGGAAAGTCACTTAAGGACAGTTTATATTTTTTTCTAGAAAGTCACTTAAGGACAGTTTATAATTTTTTTCTAGAAAGTCACTTAAGGACAGTTTATATTTTTTTTCTAGAAAGTCACTTAGGGACAGTTTATATTTTTTTCTAGAAAGTCACTTAAGGACAATTTATATTTTGTTCTAGAAAGTCACTTAAGGACAGTTTATATTTTTTTCTAGAAAGTCACTTAAGGACAGTTTATATTTTTTTCTAGAAAGTCACTTAAGGACAGTTTATATTTTTTTCTAGAAAGTCACTTAAGGATAGCTTATACTTTTTTTCTAGAAAGTCACTTAAGGACAATTTATATTTTTGTCTAGAAAGTCACTTAAGGACAGCTTATATTTTTTTCTAGAAAGTCACTTAAGGACAGTTATATTTTTTCTAGAAAGTCACTTAAGGACAGTTTATAATTTTTTTATAAAAATTTAAACTGTCCTTAAGTGACTTTCCAGAAAATAAAACTTAAACTGTCCTTAAGTGACTTTCCATAAAAAAAATATAAACTGTCCTTAAGTGACTTTCCAGAAAAAAATATATAAACTGTCCTTAAGGGAAGCCTCTCTGTATTTTCAGCATAATATAAAAAAAAATAGATATAGAGCTTCCCGCCGCATATGAATCACAAACATTATGGCAACACTTTACCAAAGTATTACACGAATACTCACATTCTAAGGCATTTAAACTGATTTAAAGGTCCACACAACTCACGTGGCTGGATTCTACGCTCTGCGGTGATATTGCTTATTTTCGTGAACTACGAAGGTGTATCTGGAGGTATGGAGGCAGCTGAAGCTAATTTGTTTTTTTAAATCATAAAAAAAAGTTGCAAATTATTATTTTTTTTTTGCAACGATGGAGGATGCTTTGATGTCCCAACTTCGGCAGCAGTTTTCTCAAATGCAAGATATTTACATTTAAACCATTATCATTTCTTTATTTCCCTTCTGATTTTAGTCATTCTGGTCTCATTTTCTCCAGAGATAAATTCTCTATAACTTTTAGGGAATATTTTTAATAATATTTAGGACATTAATAAATCATTTATTTTTATCCATGACATTTTTGTTATGTGATTTTTTTCTCACGATCATGCTATGAAAATACACATACGCAACATAATATTAAAAAAACAATTTATGTAAGGTGTTGACATACTTAGTAAGCGTTCATAGACAAAATTTCATGCCATTATAATGAATAATTATTAATTATTATTCATTACTAAGTCAATGTCGCATACTGTAAACGATGCATTTTTATGTATTTTCTTTTCTTTCTCCATTCTCATTCTAGAAATTGATATCAAATTTGGACATTATATTTCTAGTATTAAGAGTGATGTTCAGTAAAAGTTTTCTTAAAATTGAATGAATATTAAAGATTTTGGTAAAAAAAAAAGGGGGATGGCGTCCCTTAAGTGACTTTCCAGAAAAAAATATGAACTGTCCTTAAGTGACTTTCCAGTAAAAAAATCTTAAACTGTCGTTAAGTAATTTTGCATAAAAAATTATAAAATGTCCGTAAGTGACTTAATATAAAAAAAAATATAAACTGTCCTTAAGTGACTTTCTAGAAAAAATTATATACTGTCCTTAAGTGACTTTCTAGAAAAGAAAAAAAAACTGTCCTTAAGTGACTTTTTAGAAAAAAAATTATAAACTGTCCTTAAGTGACTCTAGGAAAAAATTATATACTGTCCTTAAGTGACTTTCTAGATTTTTTTTTTTAAATGTCCTTAAGTGACTTTCTAGAAAAAAATTATAAACTGTCCATAAGTGACTTTCTAGAAAAAAATTATAAACTGTCCTTAAGTGACTTTCTAGAAAAAAAATATAAACTGTCCTTAAGTGACTTTCTAGGAAAAAAATTTAAACTGTCCATAAGTGACTTTCTAGAAAAAAATGATAAACTGTCCTTAAGTGACTTTCTAGAAAAAAATTATAATCTGTCCATAAGTGACTTTCTAGAAAAAAATGTAAACTGTCCTTAAGTGACTTTCTAGAAAAAAATATAAACTGTCCTTAAGTGACTTTCTAGAAAAAAATATAAACTGTCCTTAAGTGACTTTCTAGAAAAAAATATAAACTGTCCTTAAGTGACTTTCTAGAAAAAAATATAAACGCTCCTTAAGTGACTTTCTAGAAAAAATATAAACTGTCCTTAAGTAACTTTCTAGAAAAATTATAAACTGTCCTTAAGTGACTTTCTAGAAAAAAATATAAACTGTCCTTAAGTGACTTTCTAGAAAAAATTATAAACTGTCCTTAAGTGACTTTCTAGAAAAAATTATAAACTGTCCTTAAGTGACTTACTAGAAAATAATATAAACTGTCCTTAAGTGACTTTCTAGAAAAAAATATAAACTGTCCTTAAGTGACTTTCTAGAAAAAAATATAAACTGTCCTTAAGTGACTTTCTAGAAAAAAATATAAACTGTCCTTAAGTGACTTTCTAGAAAAAAATATAAACTGTCCTTAAGTGACTTTCTAGAAAAAAAGTATAGCCTTTAGTTAAGTGACTTTCCAGAACAAAATTATAAACTGTCCTTAAGTGACTTTCTAGAAAAAAATTATAAGCTGTCCTTAAGTGACTTTCTAGAAAAAAATTATAAACTGTCCTTAAGTGACTTTCTAGAAAAAAATTATATACTGTCCTTAAGTGACTTTCTAGAAAAAATATAAACTGTCCTTAAGTGACTTTCCTGAAAAAAATATAAACTGTCCTTAAGTGACTTTCCAGAAAAAAATATAAACTGTCCTTAAGTGACGTTCTAGAAAAAATGATAAACTGTCCTTAAATGACTTTCTAGAAAAAAATATAAACTGTCCTTAAGTGACTTTCCAGAAAAAAATATAAACTCTTTAAGGACAGTTATAATTTTTTTCTGGCAAGTCAGAAAGAGAGATAGAGAGACTGCCCGGTGAAGAGAGTAAAGAGCTGGAGGAAAATAGTGCCTTGGGTGGTATACATTTTGCATAAACTGCGTGTTATATATTCGTGATGGTAAAAATGTTGTTTGGAGTCTGTTTTTAATATGTTAGTGTTGGGATGCTCTGCCCTGAGAGACACGTTTGGCAGGATGATTGTTAAGGATCTAGTGCAGTCTTGTTTTCCTATAGGCCTACCATACCCAGCAGCATCTAATGATAAATGTTGTTTGAGGGCCATGATGATTTTTAAGCCTCTTTGGTCAGTGTCAGAATCTGGACTAATAATTATGTATTGTTTTTTTTTTTTAAATATGCATAGATTTGTTTGAAAATTTGTTCCTAATTTTTTTTGGGAATGCTGAACACGAATCTGGAATTCGTTTTCAGTTTCAAATTCTAATGTGCGATTTTTTATGGAATATGAAGTATGTCATTGTGAATTGGCTGAAATAGGGACTTTTAATCATTGTAACTGAAAACTGATTCCAGATTCGTGTTCAGCATGCCCAAACACTGCTAGCAACTAATTTTCAAGCAAATCTGTCACCCTAAAAATATTGCCAATTATTTAATGTTTTTTTAAATATTCATATATTTGTTTGAAAATTTGTTCCTACTAGTTTTGGGGAATGCTGAACACGAATCTGTAATTAGTTTTCAGTTTCAAATTCTAATTTGTGATTTTTTAAGGAATATGAAGTATGTCATTGTGAATTGGCTGAAATAGGGACTTTTAATCCACGTAACTGAAAACTGATTCCAGATTCGTGTTCAGCATGCCCGAACACTGCTAGCAACTAATTTTCAAGCAAATCTGTCACCCAAAAAATATTGCCAATTATGCACTATTTTCTTAAATACACATAGATCTACTTGAAAATTTGTTCGTAATAGTTTACGTGCACGCTGAACACGAATCTGGAATTAACTTTCAGTTTCAAATTATATTTATGGATTTTTTTAGGAATATAAGGTATGTCTTTGTTAATTCGCTGAAATAGGGACTTGTAATCGTTGTAGCTGAAAACTAATTCCAGATTCGTGTTCAGCATGACAGTCTGAAGAAACCTCTTACAAAGAATGTTAAAGCAGCTTATCTGCATTACTTCAAGTGCCGTATAGGTGATCAAGATAAGAAGTGGGCCCCTCACGTAGCATACAACCCCTGTGTGAACCACTTGAATGAATGGATGCGTGGCAAACGGCCATCAGGCATGGCATTCGGCATCCCAATGGTTTGGCGTGAACAAAAGGATCACAGTACTGAATGCTACTTCTGCCTCACTAACATCAAAGGATATTCAGTAAAAACGCGAGCTAAAACCAGGTATCCTGACGTACCTTCTGCCATCAGGCCTGTGCCACATGGTCCTGATCTCCCAGTTCCAAATGGTCCAATTGCAAGTGCTATAAGTGAATCAGATTCGAACGAGGAGGATAATCCCATAGATACAGACTTTCAAGAAATGGCAGACAACAGAGAGCCCAAATTCATCAGCCAGGAAATGCTACATGACCTTGCTAGGGACCTAGATCTACCCAAGGAGAAAAGTGAAGTCCTTGGATCTCGTCTCAAGGAATGGAATTTGCTACAAGAAGGAGTTCTCATCACCACGTTTCGTCGTAGACATAAGGAACTTTCAAGCTTCTTCAAGATGGAACACAAGCTCTGTTACTGCTTTGATGTTGACACACTCATGGAACAACTTTGTGAGTCTCACACTTATGATAAGAGTGAGTGGCGGCTGTTCATAGATTCAGGAAAAAACACGCTAAAGGCCGTTCTTCTGCATAAAGGAAATAAGCTTCCGAGTGTTCCAATTGCGCATGGCCATGAAATGAGTGAAACTTATGAAACTATGAAGAGTTTGTTATCTGCTGTTAAATATGAAGAACATCAGTGGAATCTGTGTGGGGACCTGAAGGTAATCTCCTTGCTTCTAGGACTCCAGTTAGGTTACACTAAGCACATGTGTTTTCTTTGTTTGTGGGACTCTAGAGCGGACAGCAAACATTACAAACAAAAGGAATGGCCAGCACGACCGAAAGACTCACCTGGCAGGTTCAACTGTATGTACAAACCTCTTGTTGACAGTGAAAAGGTGTACTTACCTCCATTGCATCTGAAACTTGGGTTAATGAAAATTTTGTGAAGGCATGGATCAAAATGGTGCTGGCTTTCAGTATTTGTTAGCAAAGTTTGAACGCACTGTATCTGAAGCCAAAGTAAAGGCAGGTGTTTTCAATGGCCCTCAAATTCGTCAACTACTCAATGATGATGACTTTGTAAAGAGCCTAACTGCCCTGGAAAAAGCTGCTTGGAAGAGCTTTTTGGCTGTTATAAAGAACTACCTAGGTAATGTTCGAGCATCGAATTATGAGGAACTTGTAAATGACATGTTGAAGAGTTACCATGCGCTTGGGGCTCGGATGTCACTCAAAATCCACTTTTTCCATTCACATCTTGATTTCTTCCCAACGAATCTTGGCGCGGTCAGTGATGAGCAGGGGGAACGTTTCCACCAGGACATTACCACCATGGAAACCCGATGCCAAGGACGATTCAGTCCCAACATGATAGGGGACTATTGCTGGACGCTACAACGTGAAAGTAACATAATTTAAGTATATTTTTTGCCAGATATGTACATTAGATCCTAATAAAGCCGCAGGCACCACCAGAATTTAATTACGAGTAATATATATTAACGTAGGGGGATTGTTTCGATTAATTATATAATTATATATACGTATATAATTATAATAGCTATTAAAATTTTAAATGCCGATATTTCAAAAACTATACGTGCTAGAGAAAAAGCAATGCCATTTTTGAAATCAGCAGTGAAAATGCTTTCCAACCCACACACAATGAACTCAGAACCATTTTTGGTGTCGACCAGTGTAATCAGAATGCCATAGGTACTTATAATGCTTAGCTAAATAAATGTCTGGTTAGGCAAAGTGATGCAAATTCTAATGCCTTTGGGTTTGTCTGGTGGGGATTGTGGGTCGTTGTACTTATAAGGTGTGACAATACAATGACTGATTTTCGACAATTGCAATGGCTTATTTTCGACAATTACAATGGCTTATTTTCGAAAATTGCAATGGCTGATTTTCGAAAATTGCAATGGCTGATTTTTGACAATTGCAATGGCTGATTTTCGAAAACTGCAATGGCTGATTTTCGAAAATTGCAATGACAGATTTTCGACAATTGCAATGACTGATTTTCGACAATTGCAATGGCTGATTTTCGACAATTGCAATGACAGATTTTCGACAATTGCAATGACTGATTTTCGACAACTGCAATGGCTGATTTTCGAAAACTGCAATGGCTGATTTTGGATGGACTCAGTGTGTGGTAATGTTTGTATGCCGTAGGAAGATGTCAATTTGATTTAGTCACCGGGCGTGAAGCCAAACTACGAAGAAAACTGAATAAAAACTGTGTGTAGAAGTATTGGTGGCTCGGCGGGACGGAGAGGCAAAAAGGAGCTAACTACGTCGGTAAACTGGTGGTGTGTGTGATGGTATAAAGTTTGGCCAAAGTTATTGAAAGGCTCCAAAGAATGCGAAAGTATGAGGAAATAGAATTAAAAAAAAAGTTGAGACGAAGAACGAGGGTAGAAAACAATGAAAACGATGAACAAATACTAAGTGAAGCCAAGATTATTCGTTTAAAAGAAAGATATTTGTAGGGGTTTATATAGCAGGAAATCAACTATAGTAGAGAGATAGGTTTGAGTACTTATAGCATCGCCGAAACCACCACCACCACCACCACTATACCAACACCACCACCACCACCACCACTACTATACCACCACCACCACCACTACTATACCACCACCACCACCACCACCACCACCACCACCACCACCACCACTACCACAGAATGAAAATACGTTGCGTTTAATAATGTCGGAACAAGAAGGGCATCGCTAATTTAGGCAAAGGAAAGAGAAATTCGTTGGCATAGGGAGGACAAAAGACAACATAGATTCACACGGTCGCTGTTGTCATCAATAAATCAATAAATCAACGTCATCAATAAATCCTTGGCTTCTGGGTCTCCACATAGGCGTGTATCAACCCCTTCCTTTTATTTTTTTACAACACACTCAAAAGGTCCTCATACGTTGTGTTGCTATCGTGCTCGTTTGGTCACGAGGCAAAAAATATTGTTCATGTAGTATATTCTAGTACATAATGTGCATAATTTATTCCGTTGCTGAGGTTGCTGTTATTGTTGCTATTCTTGTTGTTTTTGTTGTTATTGTAGTAGTGGTGGTTGCTCTTCTGTTGTTAAGGATGTTGCTGAGGTTGCTGTTATTGTTGCTATTCTTGTTATTGTTGTTGTTGTTGTTGTCATTCGTGTTGTTTCACCAATACTACCGCTACTGTCATCCTCACTTGTAATTACTTCTACTGGTGCTGCCATCTTGGTGCCTAAAACACAACACACTTAACCCCTTGAGGCCCAAAACATTATTTCCATTGTAATTTGGGTACCATTAGACGATTTTTAGTGACTATAAGCAATATTTTTTAGATATGACCTGTTTAGTATCCTTGTCCACTAGCTGATTTGGTATATTAAGTTACTTTTTCGTAATTTTATGGCTAACAACAGACACTTTCATATAGCAATGGAAAGATCTGGGCGTGAAGGGGTTAATTGATCTCCCAAGCAGGGTTATACAGTGTGTCTTCAACAAACACCTCCCTTATACACCTCCTGAATACCTATACACCTGCAATACACACCTGCAATACACACCTGCAATACACACCTGCAATACACACCTGCAATACACACCTGCAATACACACCGGCAATACACACCGGCAATACATCTGCAATACACACCGGCAATACACACCGGCAATACACACCGGCAATACACACCGGCAATACACACCGGCAATACACACCTGCAATACACACCTGCAATACACACCTGCAATACACACCGGCAATACACACCGGCAATACACACCGGCAATACACACCGGCAATACACACCGGCAATACACACCGGCAATACACACCGGCAATACACACCTGCAATACACACCTGCAATACACACCGGCAATACACACCGGCAATACACACCTGCAATACACACCGGCAATACACACCTGCAATACACACCGGCAATACACACCGGCAATACACACCTGCAATACACACCTGCAATACACACCTGCAATACACACCTGCAATACACACCGGCAATACACACCTGCAATACACACCGGCAATACACACCTGCAATACATACCGGCAATATTGACACCTGGACAAAAAATATTGCACGCGCCACACGCAATATTTCTGTGTTGGTCTTATTACCACTTTACGTGTGTCCCTCGAGTGCCGTGGACTTTTACGCCCCGCCATCAGCAGGGGCAGATGTTGTATTAATAGTAGGGACGGTGTTGCCGACTCCACCTCTCTTGACGCAAACCTTATGGAGGAGGGTACACTGTAATCAAGAACAGACAAATGATAGTGCTGCCCCGTGTACCAGTGTTGTTGTTGTTGTAGTAGTAGTAGTAGTAGTAGTAGTAGTAGTAGTAGTAGTAGTAGTAGTAGTAGTAGTAGTAGTAGTAGCAGTAGTAGCAGTAGTAGTAGTAGTAGTAGTAGTAGTAGCAGTAGTAGTAGTAGTAGTAGTAGTAGTAGCAGTAGCAGTAGTAGTAGTAGTAGTAGTAGTAGCAGTAGTAGTAGTAGTAGTAGTAGTAGTAGCAGTAGCAGTAGTAGTAGTAGTAGTAGCAGTAGTAGTTGTTGTTGTAGTAATTATGGTAGTCAAGTAATCAAGAACGGACAAATGATATGCAAAAACCAGTGCTCCATGTAGTAGTAGTAGTAGTAGTAGTAGTAGTGGTAGTAGTAGTAGTGGTAGTAGTAGTAGTGGTAGTAGTAGTAGTGGTAGTAGTAGTAGTGGTAGTAGTAGTAGTAGTAGTAGTAGTAGTAGTAGTAGTAGTAGTAGTAGCAGTAGTAGTAGTAGTAGTAGTAGTAGTAGTAGTAGTAGTAGTAGCAGTAGTAGTAGTAGTAGTAGTAGCAGTAGTAGTAGTAGTAGTAGCAGCAGCAGTAGTAGTAGTAGTAGTAGTAGTAGTAGTAGTAGTAGTTGTTGTTGTTGTAGTAATTATGGTAGTAGAAGCACTAATTAGCAGCAGTAATTACGACGGTGTTATCAGGAGTAGAATTAGTAGTGGCAGTCTAAAGTAGTGGCAGAAATGATAAGTAGTAGTTGTAGTAATAGTAGTAGTAGTTGTTGTTGTAGTAATTATGGTAGTAGAAGCATTAATTAACAGCAGTAATTACGACGGTGTTATCAGTAGTAGGATTAGTAGTGGCAGTCTAAAGTTGGAAAGCTTATAAATGCCACATTGTCCTGACTACCATCGCCAAATATTCCTTGTTACCTTTTGTTTGGTGATTACATAGTCATTCGTCGCCCTTACAATCTGTCCATACATTTACCACCCATGTTTTATTTTAATTCGAATCATAAGTATATATTTGTTTCGTTTCATTCCTCTTTCTATTTCCTTTTTGCCTTACCTGTGTTATTCTTCCTGACTGGCTAGGACACAGGAAACACTTTAGTGTGGCAACGTCTTTACTTGTGAAGGCAGATACAGACAGCATGCCAGCCGGACTAACTCTGTCCGGGTGGGCTCCCGAACCCTAGGAGGTGAGCTCGTCTGAAGCTATGCTCGAAACAGTCGAGCCTAACATTTCAACTGCTAATTAACAATACAACATCTCCCCCGAAGATACATACAACACCTCCCCCAAGATGAATAAACACATATGAATCTTAAGCAATGAACATTATAACAAAAATCAACGAAAATATATACATTAACCATAAATACTCGACATACAATGGTTATAAAAAGAGCTAAGTGTATGAAGCCACAGGTCCCCAAGTGACGTGCAGACGTTCAGGAGGCCGGCGTAAGCGATTACTGCGACGGGGAATCTTGTCTCCCTTGACCGCTGATGTGGCTGTGTCAGACTGGGTAGGCGACGTAGGCGGCGGCGTTGGTAAAGTCTCCATGGCAGGATGAGACGTTGCAGGCGTAGTCGTGAGCAAGGGCCGATACGGACGCAGAAAACGGCGATTTCTCCAATAAAGTCTCCCACTGCCCAGCTTTACGAGGTATTTTCGCCTGTCGCCAACTCCGACCACCTCGCCTGCACGATCCCATAGGCCTGTAACGTTGTTCTGGACATCAACCCTGGAGCCGATGCGTAAGCCATGAAGTGTACGGGCGGAGCGGTCGTGACGCTGCTTCGTCTGATGCCGGAGATTGTCAGCTCTGGCATCACACTCATCGGCTGCGCGCTGCCACTCTGGGGCAAACGCACGGTGATGAGTGGGCACCCCAGACCGCAACGGATGCCCGAAGAGGACTTGCGCGGGTGATCTTCCGCTAGCGCGTGGCGTATTCCGTAGCTCCAGGAGACCTCGTTCGAATGCATCGTCGTCTAACTGCCTACCGGTCGTTGCTGCCATAATATTTTTTTTGACAGTCTTCACAGCTGCCTCCGCGTGACCGTTAGCTCTGGCGTAGGTCGGCGACGACATCTCGTGGTGAACCTCCCAGCGATAAAAAAAACCTGCGCATAGTTGATGACGCAAACTGCGGTCCCCCGTCAGTCCGCAGTATAGTCGGAACCCCAGTCATGCCGAAGAGGTGGCGTAACTCACGGACTAGATGGTCAGCAGAGGCAGTTCTGGGACACGCTATCACATATGGCCAGCCGGAGAGCCGATCCACATATACCAAATATGTTCTGCCCGCTACATGGAAGTAGTCGGCCGACACCGACTCGAACACTCGAGTGGGCGGCCGGTCGTCCATCCACAGCGGCTCGTTGGCGTGGCTGGGTAGTACCATACGGCAACGGGGACAGGCAGACACGGTGTTGGCGATGTCGTTATCAATCCCAGGCCAGTAAACTGTTTGACGTGCTCGCGCTTCGTTCGCTCAATACCTTGGTGCCCTTCGTGCAAGCGGCCGAGAACTTCCTTGCGTAGGCTGGTCGGGATGACTAGTCTCGCCCGTATACGATCATGTCATCATCCAATGACAGTAGATGCCGGACTCCCCAATAAGGCCGGATGATACTGTGAAGCTGAAGGCGATGTTCCGGGAACCCCTGTAGGATGGATTGTTTAAGAGAAGAGTACTCGGGATCACGTGAAGCAGCAGCACATACCTTTTCCAATCCTGGGTCTACCACTGGGGCGAGTTGAAAGCCATCTTCTGCTGCACGGGACGCCTCCAAAGCCGCAATTAAGGTCTCGTGCAACGGATCTGACTTCACTACAGCTGTGTCGAGGATTGGCTCCGGATCACAGACCGGTGAGCGTGAAAGCGCGTCTGGTATTTGGTGCTCCGTCCCTTTCTGCCAACTGGCTGTAAAACTGTACAGGATTAACTTTTCACGCATACGCTGCAGCCGCGGATTTTCTATCTCTGACAGAAGCTTATGGTTCAAAATGGGCACCAACGGGCGGTGATCCACTACCAGATCGAAGTGAGGCAAACCTGCTAGGAATATCCGGCACTTCTAACATGCCCATACGCAAGCAGCCAGCTCCAGCTCAATTACAGCATACCGACTCTCTGTATCGGTGAGGAAACGTGAACCACACTGAACCATACGCCAGAAGTCCCCGTGTTTCTGCATTAGCACGAATCCCAACCCTCGCGTCCTGGCAGCATCCGTCTGCAGTACAGTCGGCAGTTTCGGATCGAAGAATGCCAGGATGGGCGGTGATATAAGCACCCTCTTTACTTCGAGGAATGCTGCCTCGTGGTGTTCGGTCCATGCCCAAATACGGTTTTGCTTCAGAAGATCTCGAAGCGGTTGGGCTGCGGCGGGCGATTTCCTGTGAGAAGCTCCCCAATTGGTTGACCAAACCCATGAACGACCGTAAATCAGTGATGTTCCCAGGCCGAGGAAAATTCTTGATGGCGGTGACCTTTTGATCGTTCGATGAGTAGCCATTCTCGGTGACCCGGAACCCACAGTATTCTACTTCATTCCTCGCGAAGAGAAACTTCTTAGGGTTTAAAGTGATGCCGGCCTCGTCGCATCTTCGCATGATGTCAGTCACGTGTTGGAGGTGTGCCCGATATGTGTCGTCGTAAGCGAGGATGTCGTCGACAACTTGATGGTGTAGGGTATGCCTCCCAGAGCGATGTCTCCTCTGCGGTTGTATTCATCCCCGAGGACACCAATCCCATGACCGCGCGCTTGAATTTAAATCTGCCCCACGGTGTAATGAAGCACGTTAGGTCCTGGCTTTCAGGAGCAATCGCGATCTGGTGATACCCCATGGCGGCGTCCATTGTGGTCATCCAGCGGGCGTGACCTGCTGCGATATCAGCGACCGCAACGTGTGGTGGAAGCATGGGGTATGTCGGACGCCGCACGTATTTGTTCAGCTTGGTTAAGTCCACGCACATTCTGATACCGGCATTCTTCTTTGGCACAGGCACCATGGGGTGACACCAATCCGTAGGGTAGTCGACGGGCGCGATTATATGTTTTGGCAAGGAGGTCATCGAGTGCTTCTTGATGTCGTCTCTCCAGCTGTAGGGCAGCGGTCTGGCGGTGGTGACTGCAAATGGCTCCGCGTCAGTCGTAAGTTCTATCACCATTGGCTTACCAGTCATTGTGCGCAGCTCTGATTCGCCACTAAACACGCGTGGAAAACATGCCTGGATTTGACCCGCGTGCGCGGCCCGAACCTCCTCTGACGGATCAGTGTCGTGTGTCCATGCTGGTAACTGAGCGATGACATCGTGATTTAATCCTTACTGTTCTGGTCCACGAACAGTGTTGCAGGCACATCATACTTGGAGTCCTTTGGGTCAGATACAACTGTACCGATTTGC
This sequence comes from Chionoecetes opilio, assembly GCA_016584305.1. Classification (NCBI taxonomy): domain Eukaryota; kingdom Metazoa; phylum Arthropoda; class Malacostraca; order Decapoda; family Majidae; genus Chionoecetes; species Chionoecetes opilio. Next base: position 62,667 of record JACEEZ010013810.1, read on the forward strand.
CGTGGAAAGTCAGCAGGTACGATCCCTAGCGCTGAACAGTCGAACCAGCTAATCAGCATTCCTGACAAGTTGTCAATTACGTGGACGGCTGTTTCAGTGCGGTGACCCCCTAATTCCAGTGAGCAACCAACTTGACCCTTACACTCCAGTGGGTTGCCTCCAACAGCACTGAACGATGCGTGGGCAGGAAGCAAGTTATCAATGTCGATTCCTAAACGAAGAGCCAGCTGACTGCCCATAACTGTAGTCTCTGCTCCTGTGTCGGGCGTACAGCGGACGTTAGCGACGCCTGCCGGGTGAGTCACCGTCACAGACACTTGAGGAGTGGGGCGTGCAGCCAGCCCTTTAGTGTAGACATCGGCAATGGTTTGTCTCACTTGTCGCTTACATTGACGATGGCGACGTTCCCCCATCTCGAGGTAGTCGGCACTGATAAACTCTCTGTGGTACGTTCTGTGGAGGCGTCCGATACATCCACGTCAAAGCGTCCACACACTGATTGGAAGTGCCCTGATTCACCACAATTCCGGCAGGTAGCACCGATAGCCGGACAGGCAGTAGAGTTTTTATGGCGTCTGTAACCACACCGCGTACACTTCTGATTAATGTCCCGAGTTGCACCATACTCGCGGGTCTGGCTCCTCTGTCGTCGGTACGCAGATACTTTGCCTATCGCACCACTTCGAAGCACAGCATGAGTATTCCTGGCCACTTCTGACGCTCGACAGACATCAACTGCGTTGTTAAGCGTCAAATCCTTATTTTCCAGCATTGTTTTCACTGCCTCATCGTCTCGTGCACCACACACCCACGCGGTCTCGAAGTTGGGTGTCGAAGCAATGTTGACAGAAGTCACAAAAGGAGGCTATTTCCTTCAAGGAGCAAAGAAAGTCGTCGAAGGTCTCCCCTTCCTCCTGTATCCGGGAGTAGAACTCGCGCCGATCCACCAAGACATTCCTTTGCGTCCTGAGATGCGCCTCCATTGCCATTACGACCTCCTTTGCAAGAGTGTCCTCAGCTACTGGAAGAGCGTACCTGATCACCCTAGTCCAATCTTCGTCCAACAGCTCAGCAGGATGGCTCGCTGCTCCTTCGGCGGTAGGTTGTCGGCGCGGTTCAACAACATATACCCGTCGAATTTCATCTTCCAGGCGGCGAAGTCACGTAGTGAAGCCGATGAGGTCAGGAATGGTGCTGGTGTAGCGGCGCCAGGCAGCCTTGCTGGGGCGTCATTGGTGGCAGGGCGGTGATCACTGTTGGCCGCGCCAGAGCCACCGGGGCTCAGTAAGCGCTCCATCATAGCCACCATACGTTCCTCACGCTGGGCCGAGAGCGCTGTCTGCTGCACTATCAGATTCGCCAGTTGCTCCATGTCTCCCATGTTGGTATTGTCGTCGCCACAGAACGGCTATCCCGCGAACACCAGTCAGGGTGAAGGAAGACGACGAAGAGATCCTGTCCACAGCGCCATGTGTTATTCTTCCTGACTGGCTAGGACACAGGAAACACTTTAGTGTGGCAACGTCTTTACTTGTGAAGGCAGATACAGACAGCATGCCAGCCGGACTAACTCTGTCCGGGTGGGCTCCCGAACCCTAGGAGGTGAGCTCGTCTGAAGCTATGCTCGAAACAGTCGAGCCTAACATTTCAACTGCTAATTAACAATACAACCAACCTTCCTTCTTATTTGTATTTTCTTAAGCACTCATTTTCTATTTCTTCGTTTTACTCTAATATTTGGTTGTTCTCTGTTTATTTTTGTATTCATATTGATATTGGCTTGGTCCGTGTTCTCAAGCTCAAGGTCAAGCTCGCGATCTTTGCCTGGTCAGTGTTCTCAAGCTCAAGGTTAAGCTCGCTGCATTGCCTCCTTATCAATGTGTCTCAGATTTCATGTCTCAGTGGACTTTTCTATTCTCCCTTGTATACTTTCTTGTTACCTTGGCGATGACCTTTGACGTATTTCCTGTGTGTGTGTGTGTGTGTGTGTGTGTGTGTGTGTGTGTGTGTGTGTGTGTGTGTGTGTGTGTGTGTGTATGTGTGTGTGTGTGTGTGTGTGTGTGTGTGTGTGGTGTGTGTGTGTGTGTGGTGTGTGGTGTGTGTGTGTGTGTGTGTGTGTGTGTGTGTGTGTGTGTGTGTGTGTGTGTTGTGTGTGTTATTCCACCAAGCAAGACACCGCAGCGCAATCCAATACATACATAATTTTCTCATTCTTCATCATATTCTTCATTAATTTTCTGCATCTTTTCTTCACATTTCTTTATCATTTTCTTCATCTTTCTTCATCATATTCTTCAAACATTCTTCATAATTTTTTTCCTTTTTCCCTCATTT
>JACEEZ010013810.1:72500-75000 GCA_016584305.1 Chionoecetes opilio
TGATCATAATTGTGATGATGCTATTTTCGTGATCATAACCGTTGATGAATATAGTAACAATGAGAAAGATATTTATAATAATAATGATAATAGTAATGATGATTAAAATAATACAAAAATATTCATTAATTCATTAATAAATAATAGTAATAGTAGTATATACTTTAATATTGATAGTAATAATAATAATGATGATAACAATAATAATAATAATATAAATAATAATATCTGTAATAAAGATAATAATATATATGATAATAATAATGATAAATGCACCTACCATAACATTACTATATGCAGTCTTTCAATTTACATCACACAAATAAGTTGTACAATATAAGTGTCTTACCTAGCATATATAAAACATAAAATATTACAGGTTAATCTAATTGTAATTAGCTAATAGCATGTTTTTAAGTTTGGTTTAGATTCCAGCGCTTGAATTACTGTTTCTTGTCTGTTGAGGAATTTGGTTCCAGTGTTTGGGTACTCGGAATAGGATGCTCTGTTGGGCGTGACTTGTTCTACCGTAGATAACAGTTAAGTCGCCAGGACAACTTTTTTTTCTGTTTACAGACGTGTGGTGGCGTTAATACTTACATTTCTACATCCATGATTTCAGGAAAGTTAGAAGGGGCTATCTGGAGAGTCTGTGTCATTTTGTGTCTTCATCTGTGTCATAGTATGGCTATAAATGAACCAATTACAAAAATATGTACAAAGTGGCTACCAACAGTAGAGTCGCCAACTAGTGTTTATTTATTGAGTGGCATACCGCTGTCGTCGTCGCCCGAAAAAAAACGCGTAGCGAAATTTGAAACCGTCTCTACTTGCAGCTACAAAGCATAAAACAACGCTGAAAAAGGGTAGATTATTCAGTCATGATATAAACTACTGTGTATCATCTTCAGTGGCACATAAAATCAGTAGTGATGCTATAGTTCGTAATATATGGCGGCTGGCGACATCACTGTAGGTGGCGATTTTACTGTTATCTACGGTACACAGTGGGGTTCTTAAATTATTTAATCTTCTAGGGTCACTACGATCTATTACATTAAAATTACAATTTATTGGAAATGAATGCAAGGCTCCGTATACAAATAAGCATGTCTGTAGATGTATAATATCTTGCAATTTTAGTAATGTGTAGCTTATAAGGAGAGGGTTAGTGTGATCATAGCGATGGCTGCGAGACATTATGCGTATCAACTTCTTCTGTTCAACAAAAAGATGATCTATGTATGATTTATAAGCTCCTCCCCATAAAGCAAAACAATATAATAAATATGGATATGTTAGTGAAAAATATATTTGTTTAAGACTGTCATTATTCACATGTTCTCTGATCCTGTATATTATACCTGTTATTTTACACAATTTAGATTTTAAGCATTCTATATGAGATTTCCATTTTAAAGAGTTATCAATTATGACACCTAAAAATCTTATTTCATTAACTTATTTATAATTAGATTCTCATGTTTTATATTTACATGGGGTGTTTGTGTCATAAAAGGATGTGAAATCATGTAATTTGTTTTACCTATATTACGTGTTAGTTTATTGCATTTGATCCAATTTGCTACGTGATTTAATTATCGGTTTAGTGTAATTTTCTATTAATTAACATCTCTCCCGGTTATGAATATATTTGTGTCATCTGTGAAAAGTAGGAAATTTTGTAAATAGGTGCTACGTGTAATTTCATTTATATTTATATATTAAAAACAATATCGGTCAGATAGTTGAGCCTTGTGGTACTCCAAAGTTTACACTTTTATTAGATGATGATGTGTATTGTATACTGTATATTGTTGTCTAATTACTTAGATAACTCTTAAACCAGTTGTTAGCCGTACCTCGAACTCTAATAGTATGGACTGAGAAATAGTATCAAATGTTTTTGTCAAGTCAGGACAAATTGTTATATAGCTTCATAAATGTGTTGGATGAGCTGGTGTACTGCTAACTCAGTGCTATATTTGGGTCTGAATCCATACTGATATGCAGATAATAATGAGTTTTTGCTTAAATAGTCCATAACTCTTATAGCCATAATTTTTTTCATTTATTTACCTAGGCATGGCAAAACTGATGCAGAACTGTAATTATGGTGGAGAGATTTATCACCTTTTTTATATATGGGAATAAGTCGTGCTATCTGGAGCTGTTTTGGGATCAGTCCTTCTTCAAATGATCTGTTGATAATGTGTTGTAAATATGGTGACACTATACTGCTGCATTTTTTTTATTATCTTTATATCTATTGTGTCTTACCCTGGAGAATTAGTTTTAGGTTTTTGATTATAGCTTCAATTTCCTGTAATGTTGTTGGCCGAATAAAAAAAGAAAATGGTGTAGGATCAGGTAAGTAGTTATTAAATGAAACTGTTGACGGTTCAATGTTTTGGGCCAAGTTGTTAGCAATCTTACAAAAATAGTTATTAAATGATTCGGCTATCTCCTGATTAGTTGATAAAGTATTATCTGGGAATGA
>JACEEZ010013810.1:87500-155093 GCA_016584305.1 Chionoecetes opilio
TATCTTCGTCAACTTGGCATCGTCCGTGGTGGCTCCGTTGAGGGCTTCTTGCCTGGAACTCCCAGTATGACGACGTTACACTCACGTAGTTTCCTGTCAATCACCTCCAGGAAGCGTTGTTGTTTTCTTATTATTTTTCCGTGTATTCACTTGAGATTGTAGTTCATTTATCTTTATATTCATTGCACTAGTTCTGAGATTGTATGACATTTTTGAGCTCACTGATTTCTTGCACTAGGGCATTAAGCGACACCGTCACTACTTGCAAACCACCGTCACTAGGGGACTCCGGCATTGATAGAATGGCCTCAATGAGCTCATACTTATTTATCTTTGACAGCTGATTGCATTGCGATTGATGGAGATCCGCTACTGATTTAACCATGACTGATGATGACTGATAACACTTTAACAGGTTTAACAGCGAAAACCGCGCAGAAGTTAGCAGATCGGAGCTCTCTGGACCACGTCCGACCTGAATGGATGCTCGAGACACACCACATACACAGACATACATGTATGTGGCCCTGCCTTTCATTATTTTCTTCCTCTTCTTCTTCATTTTTTGTTTCATGTTCTTCTTCCTTCGTATCACTGTCCTTGTTGCCATATGTGGGGTATTTTCATCCTCGGCTACTGTTTATACTGCTCCTTTCTTACTTTCCCACTCTATCTTCGATTTGCACAGACATTTTTTACACAATAAAGCTAAGCATTTCGTTTGTATTATTTTTTGTGGCACATTCCTCAGTTCACGTACACACCTTGCGTGTTATCACGCTAGGTGTGTACGTGAACTGAGTATGTTATCATTATCATGAATGTATGTTATCATTATACCAGTCATCACAGCGTTCACATCTTGCTGTTTTCCTCTCCCTGCTAATGACTACCTTACCACAACCACCACAGTCACTACTAAACATGTTCCCAGCTTACTGCTTCTCAAAATAATAATATAAGTACACACAAGCAATATCTGCCCCTCCTGCACGTGTGCTTCCTCTAGCAGCTGAAGAGCATCCCCATGTCCTGCTTTTCCTTGCTATGTATGAACTGGGAGACGATGTACTGTAACTTGATGACGTCACTTAAGGGATTTCGCCGATCCCGCGGCAAGCCAAAAGCATGTGAACACACACAATATACATAGTACTTGAAGAATTTTGGGTGTTTCTAATATATTTATTTGCGATATTGTATATAATTGAATCCTTTATGGATGCAACAAGAGAGCTGTGCCATTCCTGATAAATTTGCACAAGTTTCCGACCAATAGAATCACAATATATGTGTAGAAAAGGTTTTTGCGTCGGAGGAAGGCACATTGGAATAGGGAGCCATCGCAATGAAATGAAGGTGGTGAAACAGGGGTGAGTGTTAGTGATGTAGAAGGGTTGGTGTTAGTGGTGAGGATGTGGGTGGGGGAACGGGGATGGGTGTTGGTGGTGAGGAAGGGATGGGTGTTGGTGGTGGGAATATGGATGGGGAAACGGGGATGGGTGTTGGTGGTGGGAATGTAGGTGGGGGAATGGGGATGGGTGTATGTGGTGGGGAATCGAGGATGGGTGTTGGACACTGTTGGTGGTGGGGATGTCGGTGGGGAAACGAGGATGGGTGTTGGTGGTAGAAATGTGGGTAGGGAAACTGAGATGGGTGTTGGGGGTGGGGATGTGGGTGGAGAAACGGAGATGGGTGTTGGTAATGGGGATGTGGTTGGGAAAACGGGGATGGGTGTTGGTGGTGGGGAGGTGGGTGGGGAAACGAGGGTGGTGTTGGTGGTGGAAAAGTGGTGGGTGTTGGTAGTGGGAAGGGGGTGTGGGTGTTGGTTGTGTGGATGTGGGTGGGAAACGGGGATGGGTGTCTGTGGTGGTGATGTGGCTGGATAAACAGGGATGGCTGTTGGTGGGAGGAAGGGGATGGGTATTTGTAATGGGGAAGGGGTGGGTGTAGTGGTGGGGATGTGGGTGGAATAATGTGGATGGGAGTTGGTGGTGGGGATGTGTTGGGGAAACGGGGATGAGTGTTGGTGGTGGGGATGTGGGTGGGAAAACAGGGATGAGTGTTGCTGGTGGGAATGTTGGTGGGGAAACGTTGATCGGTGTTGATGTGGGTGGGGAAGCGTGGATGTGTTGTGGTGGTGGGGAAAGGGTATGAGTTTTGTTGGTTGAAAAACGGGGATGGGTGTTGTAAATGGGGATGTAGGTGGGGAAACAGGGATGGGTGATGTTGGTGGAGAAATAGGGGGGGATAATTGAGGATGGGTGTTGGGGGTGGGGATGTGAGTAGGGAAACAGGGATGGTTGTTAGTGGTGGGATGTGGTTGGGTAACGGGGATGGTGTTTGGTGGTGGGGATGTGGGTGGGCAAACGGGGTTGAGTGTTGGTGGTGGGGACATGGGTGGGGAAACGCGGATAGGTGTTTATGTCGTTGGAGAAACGGGTTTAGGTGTTGGTGGTGGGAAACGGGGATAGGTGTTGATGGTGGGTATCTGGGTGGAGAAACGGGCATGGATGTTAGGGAATATGGGTGGGTGTTGGTGATGGAGTATAGCGAATAATAGCAGATTTTTGAAGGACTCCATCATCTCTCTCTCCTCTCCTCTCTCTCCCCCTTTCTCCTCTCCTCCTTCTTCTCTCTCTCTCTCCGCTCTCGTCTCGCTCTCGCCTCCGCTCTCGCTCGCTCTCGCTCGTCTCTGCTCTCGCTCTCCGCTCCGCTCTCTCGCTCTCGCTCTCTCTCTCCTCTCCCCTCTCTCTCGCTCCCCTCTCTTCTCTCGCTCTCTCTCTCTCTCTCTCTCTCTCTCCCTCTCTCTCTCTCTTCTCTCTCTCTCCTTCTTCTCTCTCTCTCTTTTCTCTCTCTCTTCTCTCTCTCTCTCTCTCTCTCTCTCTTCCTCTCTCTCTCTCTCTCTCTCTCTCTTTTCTCTCTCTCTCTCTCTCTCTCTCCTCTTTTTTTTTTTTTTTTTTTTTTTTTTTTAAACAAACATATAACTAAAGCCCAAAGGTGCACTGTCGTGTGCTACCTATCTTAAGGGCAATTTACACATAAATAAAAGACCTAAAACTAATATTATATACATTTATGCATCACTAAAAGTGTTTGTTGAGGCACTGTTGCGGGTCACTAGTGTCACAGTATCACCTAGCCTCAGCGGGGTGGGCTTCAACAGTCTCCACCGATTGCCGCCAACTTTAGACTTTGTGTGTTCATCTCCTGGATGTGAGGGACAGCGGCCGTGAAAATGTTCCACATCCTGGAGACGCGGCCCACAAAGGTGCGTTGGTGTTGGCTGGCACGGGAACGCGGTACCTCCACTGCATCACCACTGGCAAGCACCGTTCTCGTGCTTCGCGTGGCGACTCTCGGAGGCTGTCGTAACCCAGCCATGTGTGGCACTCCCTGCACCTGTGCCTTGTGGAATGCCACAAGCGCCGCGACATCCCTGCGGTGTTCCAGTGAGTCGAGAGGACTCACCGGCTCGAACAGGGCTGGTGGGTCTGGGGGGTCTGGGGGGTCTGCAGCATCCACCATTCGCAGGGCTCGACGCTGGATGCTGTCCAGCCTCCGAGTGTGCGAGGCTACACACGACATCCAGGAGAGGGCGGCGTACTCTAAGTAAGGCCGTATCTGGGCCTTATAGAGCAAGAGCTTCCCTCCCCTATCGAGGAATCTGGCTACCCTTCGCAGGGCAGAGACCCTGTGAGATGCATATTTTGCAATGTGTTTGATGTGGCCGTCAAACCTTAGCTCTCGGTCCACCTCTACTCCCAGAACCTTGACAGGAGTAGAGGTGGACCGAGAGAGCTCTCTCTCTCTCTCTCTCTCTCTCTCTCTCTCTCTCTCCTCTCTCTCTCTCTCTCTCTCTCTCTCTCTCTTCTCTCTCTCTCTCTCTCTCTCTCTCTCTCTCTCTCTCTCTCTCTCTCTCTCTCTCTCTCTCTCTCTCTCCTCTCTCTCTCTCTCTCTCTCTCTCTCTCTCTCTCTCCTCTCTCCCCTCTCTCTCTCTCTCTCTCTCTCTCTCTCTCTCTCTCTCTCTCTCTCTCTCTCTCTCCTCTCTCTCTCTCTCTCTTCTCTCTCTCTCTCCTCTCTCTCTCGTCTCTCTCTCTCTCTCTCCTCTCTCTTGGAAAGATTTTTTCTCCTGCATTTTTTTTCTCTCTCTTCAAAAATGTTCTCTTCTGTGAAAATGTAAATGTATTATTTTTTGTGAATTAGTTGTTTTGAATGAACGTTCAACATGCCTATGCAAACAAAAAAAATGGTCTGGCCGATTGCTGTAAGTTACCAATGCAAAGTACTAAGGATGGTACCTGGAACTCTCACAGTCGGAATTATCGTCACCGTCAGCGAGTGATTTCCTTCTTTGGGCGACGGATCCAGTTCTTGATCTGGATATTTCAGTAGCCAATGTATATATGTATTCAGATTTAACCCTAGTTTCTGCATTCCGGGATTAAATATCAGCAATAGCTTGATCAGATAGGTTAAGCTACGTATACAAATATTCAGGTTAGGTTAGTGGGGCCAGGTTAACTAGCGGGGTGAGGGAGTTCTGGGGGTTACGTAACCAATGTCCTTATATTGTTTTAAAATGTAGTTTTAGTGTTTTGGTACAAGCAACAAATGAGGTATACAATAATGAAACACCCTTTATTCTTCCTTTTCATCAAAAACAAGTAGAACTATCGCCGAAAATTTTTACGTCATGATGTTTTCCACCGCGACGGGTTTTTGGGTTTCGTTTTTTTTGGCCGGGAATTTTGATAAACGACAGTTCCAAAAAAACCTTTAGAAATTTATTTTTAAGAAAAATTTATCTTTGACGTTTCCGCAGCCCCGCCGTCGGTGCAAATTAATTATTAATTATTATTATTATTTTTTTTTTTACTTAACCAAAATTAAAACCAAACCCCCACATCTCCCCTCTTAAGTTGGGAAAATTAACTCAAGGGATTTTTTTTTTTGGAGGGGGGGGGGGATAACGGCAAAAAAAGGGGCCTTCCAAAAATTTTTTTGATTTTGATCACCCTTCGAAGCTTTTAAAAATACAGGGGGAAAGGATTTTATTTTTAAACCTCTTTACTACATTTCGGGTTTTTAAAAAGCTTCAATTTCCCGGGCGGGGAAAATGATAAATCTTTAATTTCCTTCCCCTTGTGCCGCATTTGTTTTTTTTTTTTTTTAAACATCAAAAAGGACTGCCGGGCCAAAAGGGAAAAAAAAGGGGGTAGCACAAACCCGTTTTTTCCCAGCCCCCCTATAAAAAAGGACATAAGAAAAAAAAAAAAAAGGGGGGTGGGGCCAAATTTTTATTTTGGGGGGTGTCTTGTCACTTTTTTCTCTTAAAAAAATTTTTAAGCCCTTGGGGAAAGGTGGAAAATGGGAAACAAGAAGAGAGTTCCAGAATTTTTACCATTAAAAAGGGATAAAAAGGGGAAAAAGATTTTGGTTTTACTTTTTGCATTAGGAAGAGGGACTAATGGGATGGATAAGTAAAATTTCTTGGGGCAGCGAGGCCGCAGGGGGGGGGGAGGGTTATGCATTTAAAAAAGTTAAAAAAGAGCAGTGAGCATGAAAATAAGGGTTTTTAAAAGGGGAAAAAAATAGCAAGAGAAGCAAATTGCGGGCCGGTGATTTAAAGTTTTAAGACGTCAGTCAGAGGGGGGGATTTTGGTAATGAGAAAAAAGCTTTTGCCCTCAACCCTTTTTTAAGGGAGTCCCTGTTGGAAAGTAAAACCCCCCCCAAAACCCTGTGAAAACATACCCATAATGGGCGGATTAAGGCCCAGGTAGAGAAAAGCAATTGGGAGCAACAAAAAAAAGGACCCGGGGACCCCACAGGACCCTTTAACTTTTTAGAAGTGTTTTTAGAAAGGGGGAAAATGAATTTTAGATGTCCAGCCTCAGAGTTTTTAGTAAAGCATGCCCAAAGGAAGGGTTCATTGTTAGAAAAGGTACATTTGAGTGTTTTAAGAAGGGGAGTTTGGTTTCTGGTGGTTTTGTCAATTTAAAAAGTGAAAAAATTGGGGGTTTTTGAGGCATTAAAACAAAAAAAAGGGTTTACTTTGCCCCAGTCAGAATTTATAGAAAGATCAAATTTAGGCGCTCATTTGGCAACCCCGTTAATCACTTAGTTCCTGTTGAGTTGGCCTTCTAAAAAAACGAAAATTGAAAAATGCAGGGTGAATTTTGGGTTGGGGAGTAGACTTATTAGACTTAGAAGATCTTTTTGGGAATAAAAAAAAAGAGAGTGGGTGAAAAGGACAGTCCCGGGGGAACACCACTATTGATAGTTTATGGGAGAAGAAAAAATTGGCCCCCGTCTACAGTACCCTGCAATCAAATTTTTTTTTAAAAGGGGAAACAAAGATAAAGATACAGAGAGAAGGTAAAAACCGAATAAGGGTAGTTTTGGAAAAATTAAAGATTTGTGCCAGACTTTTATAAAAAATGCTTTTGTTTTGTAAAGGAAAACAGTAAAATGTAAACACAAAACCCCCCAAAAGGAGGATGACCAAGATTCTTTTGGGAAAGAAAAAGGGATGGCCATTAGATCGCCCTTTACGGGAAACCGTATTACGATCAGAGAGAAGTTTTTTGGGGCAGATAGTTTCTTAAAAACCTTTTTATTTTTTATTAGATTCAAAAGTTTTAGAAAGGAAAGGAATAAAGTTTATAGGACGGGCAGTTTGAAGGACAAAAAAACCCGGTCCCCTTTTTGGGAACGGGGTTGGTTTGTGAGAAAAAACTTCCGGGCAAGAAGGAAAGGGGGAAAGTTTTGTAATAACAAAAAACGGAACAGTTTGACCGGGGCAGGTGAAGCCCCGGGAGCACAATTTTTTTTGAGAACAAAGGGGGGACTCCGTGGACCTTTAACCCTTTTCCCCGAGGACCCTAGGCCGGGAAAGGGCAAAGAAAAAAATCATTAAAAGGATCTTTAATAACGGGCATAGTCAAGGGGGGAGGAGAAGGATAACAACCCTTCCCCAACCAAAATTTAAAAAATTTTCAGAAAAAGGGGTTTGCGCGAAGGGGCCCACCCTTTTAAAAAATAGATGAACGGCGTGGACCATCTGGGTAAACATGGGAAAAAAGGATAAAAGAAAAAAAAAATTGTTAAAAGATTTTTTTTAACTAGATCCCATTTTTTGTTTTAGGGTAAAGTTTTTGGTAAGTTGAAGAAAAGTTTTGGGCATTTTACGGGCAAAAATAAAAAGGGCATGAGTTTCGGGGAGATGGATCGTTTTTTGGTACCGTCGGGGGCCCCTATATATCCACATTTATACATTTAGGGAAATTATTTATACTAAACGCATGTCAAACCATTTTCATCTTTCCTTCAAAATTAATTATTCGGGTTTTGCGCACCAGCTTAAAATTTCCCCTTACTATGTTGATGCGTGGCGGAGTCGAAGCCTTTGGTGAAATGTCACCCCGTCCCTTCCTGCCTCTCCGGCATCGGATCCAGTAAATTGGGAGAAACAGCAAAGCCAGGAGAGAGAGCTTTACTGGGGGTTGCGAAAAGGGTCCCTTTGGGGTAAAGGGGGCTAATCAAACCTCCACCATCTAAGTAAGATTTGGAAACCAAATTTTTTGTACGTTCCCACGCCCCTCCCCTTTGGCCCGGTTTCTGATTTCGAGTAGGCCGACCCCAGAATAAAAAACATTTATCTTTTTGTTTGCGTAACCTGCACTTTATCTAATAACTTCGGTTTCTTGTTGCTCAACTTGGAATCCTTTTTCAGCATTATTCCCATATGCATGAGGTCCAAAAATTTAGTCCATTAATATCCCGTTTAAAGTTTTTTTCCCTTTTTTCCCTCCACACCTGCATGTTAGCCCATTAGGGGGGATTGAAAACATTTTTTTTTTTTTCATAGAGTTTTGCCCCCCCGGCGATGGGTTGTTATTTTTGTCCCATGGTAATAAGAAAAAATTATTTTTAAAAATATTAACTTTTTTTTGGGGTCGATTTTTAGACGTGTCCCCCCCCAACCACCCAAATTTGGTTTTTTAAATTTTATTAGTTTACAACATTTTTGCCTTTAAAAAGAAATTATTTTGTGCCCCCTTTTCAGTTTAAGAAGGGGAATTTTAAAATTTTTTAAAGGTTTGGGCCCTTTTTTGAGTTTGAAAAAAACATTTTTAATTATTTTTGATAAATACATAATTTAAAAGCCCAAATTAAAACCCAGGCCCCCAACAAAGGGGGTAAGTGCAGGGACCCACCCCATCCCCATCCCTCCCCCCCAGTAGGCTTTTTGGGTTTTTTTTAGGTTTTGTAGTCTTTCTTTGTGTTATTTTTGGGGGCCCATTATTTTGTCTGGTTTCAATCTGTATTTTAAACCCTACCCATCTCTTTTTTTTTTTCCCAAATCACATTTTTTGAACCCCTTGGGGTCATAAGTTGATTTTGACGTTTCCACGGCTTGGGGGTTTTGACATGGATTTTTTGGTGGCGAGGGCAAATTTGTCACAAATTTTTTAAAAAATCCCACTCTCACACTTTCCTTTGGTTAAGGGGGGCTCTAACACCACTTTCCAATTATCTTTTGAAATTAGTCTCTTCCCCTAAAAAATTTAAAGTTCGGGTTTATTTTGGAAGGTGCGTTTTTTTGGGGGGTCTTTTTTCCTTTCCCTGGGCTCTCATGATCCCCCCCTACATCCCAAAGCTGGGGGAATTTATGGGGCGCCTTGTCATAAAGCATTCCTGCTAGCAAATTTTTCCCATTTTTGTGTGCAAAATAGGCTTTCTCTAAATTTAAATGCAGTACTTTTCCCTCATTGTTTTTCCCGGTTCTTTATTTAATTAAATTTCCCTTGAAAATTTTGCGGGTGGACCACTGTAAAAAATTAGGATTGATTAAAATTTGGAAAAACCCAACTTTTGGTCCCTATATTTAACAAAAAAACTTGTTTATCCTAGCAAGATCTTGTTGGGAGCTTTTTATATAAGCCTGCATACCGTTTTGCCATTGTTAGCTATCTAGAAGGGGCAGAGTTTTCCTGGTGCCTAGCTTAAAGGACTAGTACTGAAATGACCATCTCTTATGGCCAAAAAAAATTCATACATGTTTTTCTGGTTCATCACTGAGATCCTTAACAATGTCATCGTCCAGTTGGGCATAGCAGATCTTATTTGATAAAATTTTTGCAAATTGGGTTTTTTGACAGTGGGGAAGCTCTTTTCCAATGGGTCCGTAAAAGATCTTGGCCATGGTTACTCCTCTAGTTCTTGAAAAATGTTCAGTTGGGGGTTCATTGCAGTGGGAAAAGACCCAAAGCAATGTAATGCCCGGGCGTACATGATCCCCCCAAAATTTTATTTTTTTCCCTTTCGCCTCCCGGGGTTTTACGTTTTTGCCCCTCCCCAATTTCCCCACTAGATGTTTCCCGGGTCAATAAATTTTATTTCCTTTAAAAACATTTTTAATTATGCAGGGTACGTTTGGGGTGTTTTCCCTCTTTGGGGGTCAAATGCCCCAAAATAAAAATTTTTCCCGGTTTGGGAAGGATAACAAAATTTTTCCTCTGTAAAAGTCCCTTTTTTGGGGAATTTAAAAAACCATCCCTTTAATTTTTCTTGGGGTAAAACGTCAAATTTTTTTCTACCATCAAAATATAGAGATGTAAACCTCGCTTGTTTTCCACTTTCACCCTTGCTTCAGAAGCGTTGGGATCTTTGCTGTTTTCAGTTTTTTCCGTAATAAGTTGGTACTGTCAGTGCTGCTTATGAGGCCCCTTCCCTTTTTAGGGTACCCAGTTTTCTACTGCCCGCAGCTGCCCTATCAACAAACTGTTTTCTGTCCACTTTAAACAACAGTTTTTCAAAGGAGGTTTGGGATTTGTGTTACTTTGTTTTGGGGTTTGGGTTTTAATCCGGGGGTTTTCAAATCCAGTCCACTGACTCTCACTGCCAAGCAAGCATGTCTTCTATTTCAGTTGGGTTGAAATTCCTTTTTTTTGGATTTTTTTTCAAAACACCTCTTTCTTTTTTTTTTTAAGCTTCTGCTCTTTTTTCTTTCTTCCTTCCCGTAAATTTTGGGGTTTTCTCTGCCTTATCCATTAGTATACCCTTTTCCGTTTCTTTTGTGGGCTTTCAAAAACTCTGTTTCTGTCTTGGGGGAATTCTAAATTTTTTGTTTTCCGGCAAAGTTTTTGTACATCTACACACTGGCAACTTGCTTGTCAAAAAAATTTAAAACTTGAATCCCGCAAATTTTCTGTTTTCTTTGGGTTTTTTTGATTCTTTATCCATTCGATTTTTTGGAAACTTTAAAAATTTGGTTTTTATATGCATATGGTATCGGGGATTCCGGGCTGTTTTCTGACTTCAAATTTTATGTTGGGATAGATGTGAATTCCAAAAACTAATAAAACCCCTTTAGCTACTTTTTCCTTAAACCCCAAATTTCACACTGGGTTTTTTTCACATTTCTGTTCCTTTTGAATTCTTTGGTTTCAAAATTTAAAGTCCATTATGTTTCCCTTTAAATGGGTAAACCCTTTTTTTTTGGGGTCTTTCCAAAGGGTTTTCCAAATACATTTGTTCACTGGGCACTTCTAGTAAATGGGTTCACTTTTTAAGTTCTTCGCCATCATATTGGGTAATTTCTCGTGGGGTTTTTTCTGTAGAAGAGATAGATATTAGCTCTGTATTATTCTATAATGTAAAAATTTTAGGGAAATAGGAAAGGATTTCAAAACAAATTAAAAAGAAAACTCAAATTTAAAAAGAAAGCAGAAAAACATAGGGCCTTGCCCATCAGAATAGTGTCCTAAAGTACCAAAGCGTACATTCCAAAAATTGCTAAAAAATTTAGGGGTTTTGGGGCACGTCTTTTTCATTCAAATATAAATTTTAAAATTTGCAAGGGGAAGTGTGTGTCAAAAGAAAACAAAACCAAAAAATGCCTCGCCATTTTAAAAAATTTAAAAAAATGGAAAATTGGTCCACCCTATTTTTGGGCCTTTCCCTACACGTAATTTTCCTTTTTTCCTTTCCATGGGGTTTGAAGATTTTTCCCCCCTTTTACATTTTTATTGTTTTTCCTTTTCTCCTTTTTTTTTTCTTTCACTTTCTCTCTGTATCCCTTCCCCAAAAAACATAAAAATCCATGTGCTTTATATCTTTTTGTTTTCGTAATCTGCCCTTTCCTTTTTAATTCGGTTTTTTGTTTTTCTCAAAAAGGAAACCTTTTCAAACATTTTCCCATTGGGTGAGGGCCAAAAAAATTTGTCCTATAAATTTTTTCGTTTTTAAAGGGTTTTTTTCCCCCCATTTCCTTTCCCCCAGCTGTCATTTTGGCCCTTTCCCTACTCGTCTTTCTTATTTTCCCCCTATGATTTGAAATTACACCATTTTACAATTTTAAACGCGTTTTCTTTCCCCTTTTTTTTCTTTCCCCCTTATTTTTTTCCCCGAAAAAAAAAATCCCTGTGTTTTGTCGATCCCGTGACGATGGGGAAATTTTTTTCTTTGTCCATAGGTCTTCGGTTTTGGCGGAGGGTCGGGGATTTTTTTAGATGCTTTTGGGTGCTCTTCTTCTAGTGCAGTGGTTCTTAAAACCTGGTTCGACCCAAACCTGGGGTTTGGATGCCGTCTCGGGGTTCGGCGGGGCCCTTTCCCAAAACACATTGCAATTTTTTTCTATTATTAAAAAACCGGGTTAATTTTACCTGGTTTAAAATTTACGCGAAAAACGTATTTTAAGCAGTGCCGGGGGGGGGAGGGGCTATTTGGTGTGGGGCGTTTTGGTTTTTCATTTAGTTTTATTTTACTTAGGGTTTTATTTTACGGGCCAGAGCCGCTTTGTTTTTGCCCCTCCCATTCAAAAATTTTTCCAAAACAAACCTTTTTGTTTTTGTGTTTGGCCGAAACCATCACCCCAAGAGGCGGGTGAAAAAAACCCCCGGCTAACACCCGGTACCCATTCACTGCTGGGTGGACAGGGGCTCGGTTTTAAGAAGACGGCCCGTCTGTCTTCGCTCCGCCCGGGGATCGAACCCGGGACTTCTCGGTTGTGAGCCGAGCGTGCTAACCCTTATACTACAGAGCTGCCTCCCTTTGTGTGTGTGTGTGTGTGTGTGTGTGTGTGTGTGTGTGTGTTGTGTGTGTGTGTGTGTGTGTGTGTGTGTGTGTGTGTGTGTGGATAAAATATGCTTTACTTTATGAAGTATGCCTGGTAATCTGGCGAGTTTATTATGTATATAAGCTATATGATCCTGCCAACTAATGTGTTGGTCTATAAAGACACCTAGATATTTAACTGAACTTGATTTTAGTATTACTTCCCCGCACATCTCAATATTTATATTACTGTCCAGACTTTTGTTGCCAGCAAATATCAAATAATTTGTTTGCGCAATATTTAGAGTTAACCTATTTGCTGATAACCAGGATGAAACATACTCTAACTCAAAACTTTATGTTCTCGTAAAAATATATAAATCTGCTGAGGAATATGTAATGTTAGTGTCATCGGCATAAATAATAAATTTCAGCAAATTTGAAGAATTGATAATATCATTGATATATATATATAAAATAACAACGGACCCAATGTTGAACCTTGTGGAACTCCTGTTTTAAGTTCTGCAATCCCTGAGCTTATTTTAGTCACAGAAGTGTGTTGTTTTCTTTTACATAGGTAACTCATAAACCAATTCAGACAGACATCCCTTATACCGTAATGCTGTAATTTACTTTTCAAAACTTCATGATTCAATATATCAAAAGCCTTTTTCAAATCCAAAAAAAACGTAATTATATATTTACTACAACCTAACTCCTGCAATACATTATCCATTAATTTTGTAATTGCTAATTTGGTAGATAAATTCTTTCTAAAACCAAACTGCCGATCTGTTAAGATGTTATTCCTAGTGAGAAAATCATATAGTCTGTCATACATAGCTCGTTCATATATTTTACTTAAAGCTGGGAGTATTGAAATAGGCCGATAGTTACACACATCATCTAGTTTGCCCACTTTATGTAATGGTATAACCTTAGCTACTTTTAGTTTCTCTGGAAAGATACATGAACGAAAAGATAGATTAATTAATTTTGAGATAATAGGAGCCAAAGTGGTTGCAGTTTTTTTAATGATCTGAACATGAATCCCGATGCTGAATCCCGGATCATATCCCGGTGCTGAATCTTTTAAAGATTTAATTATTGAACTTACTTCTTCTGATGATGTATCCAACAGTATAAAGTCTTGGTAGGTGTTGGATAAATAAGACATAGGAGAAATATTACATGGAGGAAGCTGATTAGATAATTACAACACCAATATTTGAGAAGTAGTTGTTAATATAATCACTAATAACCTGGGGTTCATTAACTTTACAATTGTCGATATTCATATATTCCACAAAATAATTTTTATCATTCGCTCCATTTATAACTTCATTGATTAGTTTCCATGTTTCTTTGGGATTACCTGCACTATTTTTGAAGTTAGTGTTATAATAATGATTTTTTGCACCCTCTAACGTGTTGTTAACCTTATTTCTAAATTCTCTATACTGAACGCCAAATGATAACGGACGTTTAAAAAATTTCTTGTACAGTTTGTGCCTTTCCTTAATGTATCCTAGAAGGTCTGCTGTGACCCATGGCTTATTGACTTGTTTCTCTTTAATCTTGACTGTCTTAATTGGGATGTTTTCATCAACTACCTTTGTTATGGCATCTGAAACTGTATTGTAAGCTGTGTTTGGGTTGTTATCTATGTGTAAATCATCAAACATCTCCTTCATAGCTCGACATATAAGATCCTGATTCACATTTTTGTAGTCCCTGTATGAAAAAATTAATGGTTTACCTTTATCCCTCTTACCTTTACACTGAATTATTGGAGCAAAGTGGTCAGTTACATCAGTCAATACAATCCTCTCTCTCCTCTCTTCTCTCTCTCTCTCTTTCCTCTCCTCTCTCTCTCCTCTCTCTCCTCTCTCTTCTTCTCTTTCCTCTCTTCTCTCCTTCTCTCCTCTCTCTCTCTCCTCTCTCTCTCTCTCCTCTCATCTTCTCTCTCTCTCTCTCTCTCTCTCTCCTCTCTCTCCTCTCTCTCTCTCTCTCTCTCTCCTCTCTCTTCTCTCTCTCTCTCTCTCTCTCTCTCTCTCTCTCTCTCTCTCTTTTACTCCTTTAGAACGCTTGGTATCGACTCCTAAATAAATCCCATCGCGGTGTAGGCCTACACCGCGATGGGCTTTATTTAGGAGTCGATACCAAGAGTTCTAAGGGAGTAAAAACTCCAACGGAATGTCTCAACCGTTAAGCCCTTCACGCCCAGATCTTTCCTTTGCTATAAAAAAAATGGTCTGTTGTTAGGTATAAAATAACAAAAAATAACTTTATATACCAAATTAGTTAGTGGACAAGGATACTAAACAGGTCGTATCTATAAAACATTGCTAATATTCACTAAAAATCGTCTAATGGCACCCAAATTACAATGGAAATTACGCTCTGGGCCTCAAGGGCTGAACTCTCCAGACAAAGGAAAAATAATAAAAATAATCATAATTGCGTCTGTGTTATGATGGTTAGTTATATGTATGCTTGTTTATATATCTATTTATTTGTTTATTGATGCATTGATCGTTTATTGAGAGAGAGAGAGAGAGAGAGAGAGAGAGAGAGAGAGAAAAGAAAGAGGAGAGAGAGAGAGAGGGGAGAGAGAGAGAGGAAAGGAGAGAGAGAGGTGGGAGGAGGAAGAGGGAGAGAAGAGGGGAGGAGGAGAGAGCGAGGAGAGAAGGAGGAAGGAGAGAAAGAATGGCCATTTCCAAACCATTTTTTATTACTACTACCACTAGTACTACTACTACTACCACATACTACTACCACTAGTCTACTACCACTATCAGCTACCACTACCACTATCACCACCACTACTACTACCACCACCACCACCACCACCACCACCACCACTACTACCGCCACTACTACCACTACCTCCACCACTACCACAACCACCACCACCACTACCACCACCACCACCACTACCAGTTATAATTAATAATCATACTTGACAATACAGGAAATAAAGTATAAATAATTAGTTGATATACACATGAAAAAGAAAAAAAATTTCCGTTATCATGTCTCGATTAGGTAAAAAAAATGTATTGCACTCTATATTTGCGATTTGAGAAAATATATATCGAGGATTTTTTGTATATGCCGACAAACTGGGAAATTATAGGAGGAAGGAGGGGAATATACAAAGGAATACAAAGGAAAAACAAACGCAACAGACCCCATAGGGCCTTACAAGATGTTTCTTTTTCTATACTACACACTAGTAATAAGAGAGAAAGGTAGGGAAATAAAAGGCTCCTCCTCACCCACCCATCCCTCCAGCCCAAGTGGGCCCAAAGAAGTTTAAACCAAACAATATAGAAAAACTGCTGGAATTTTTTTGAGGAAAATTGAAAACTGTATCTATGGAATTTTTAAATAGTTTTTTGGGGTAGGTTTAGTGCTTGTAGAAAAAGGGGCATGTTTTTGTGTGTTTTGTAAAGGTGGAAACATGTGGGGGGTTCAAGGGTGGTGTGGCAGCCTTTTCCGGCGCTTTTCTTGGGAGGGGCAGTCAATCAGGCCCCAGCCCGTTTAAAACCATGCGGGTTGTTTTACTTTTTCCCATTTTTAGGACGCCGTACCTTCAAACCTCCTCAGCAGTGCCCCCCGGTACCTTAACCCAAAGGTGGTCCTAAAATGTCGGACCCTAACTAACCACGAGGAGGAGGAGGAGGGAAGGAGGGGGGGAGGAGGAAGGAGGAGGAGGAGGAGGAGGAGGGGGAGGGGGGGAGGAGGGGAGGGGGGAGAAGGGGAGGAGGAGGAGGGGAAAGAGGAGAGGAGGAAAGGAGGAGGAGGAGGGGGAAGAAAAGGAGGGGGGAGGAAAAAGAAGAAGAGGAGGAGGAGGAGGAAAGGGGAGAAGAGAGGAAAGGAAAGCGAAGGAGGAGGGGGGAAGGAGGGGGAGGAAGGGGGAAAGGTGAGGAAGGGGGGGAAAGGAGAAGGAGGGGAGGGGGAGGGGGAGGAGGGAGGAGGAGTAGGAAGGGGAGAAAGGAAGAGGAGGGGGAAGGAAGAAAGGGGGAGGAAGAGGAAAAGAGGAGTAGCAGTAGAAAGGGGAAAGGAAGGAGGAGCAGGAGAAGGGGGGGAAAGGAAGAGAAAAGGAAGCGAAGGGAGGGGGAGGAGGAAAGGAGGAAAAGGAGAGGAGGAGGAAGGAGGAGGAAGGAAGGAAGAAGAGGAGATGAAAAGGGGGAGGAAAAAAGAGGAAAAGGAGGAGGGGAGGAGGGTAGAAAGGAAGGGGGAGGAGGGGAGGAAGAGGAAGAGGAGGAAAATAAAGAGGGGGAGGAGGAGAGAGAGAGAGGAGAAGAGAAGAGAGAGAGGAGGAGGAGAGGAGAAGGGAGAGAAAAGGAGAGAGAAAGAGGAGAGAGAGAGGGGGAGAGAGAGAGAAAAGGGAGAGGAGAGAGAGAGAGAAGAGAAGGAGAGAGACCGGGCCCCCCTGACGCCCTCCCCCCCATCATGGGGGAAACGTCAAATTTTCCAAAAGTTTACTCCGAAGCTTAACAAAGGAGAAAACCCCCCTTTTACCGACAAGTGCTGGACGTAGTTGGGGCGACGGAGACCTGGCTCAAAAAACGGGGTTTGCCCCCGTTCGGCAAGATATGGCTACCCCCCAATGGAACAGGAGGGACCGCCCTGAGCGACAGGTGGGGGGTTGGGGGCTTCTGTTTTTCAGGGGGAGTGCAAGCCCGCACCTCGGTGTCCCGCCTCCCTATGGAGGTGATGTTTCTTCCGGGTAGGCTGGTGATCGATCAGCCACCCTGCTGTCCCCCTGTTCGCCCGCCACGTCAGGACCCGCCTCGCCCCGTACCTCCCACGGGGGGCCCTGGACGCCCTTTTTGTTGGGAGCCACCGTGCAGGCACGTCTTGGTTGAGGCAAAACCTCAACCACCCCCGGAACAGATGCCTATGAAGCCTCCTCACTGTCAGGGTTTTGAAGGGAACCACGGCCTTCCCTACAACAGCGGGGGGGAACATGGACCCGTCATCTCTGACCCCCAGGGGGACATCTTGCTTTCACAGATAGGTTAGGGGGCAGCTTGCCCCCAACACGCTGTCTTAACACAGATAGATATAGGCGGGGGCTCGGGACGAGGCCACCTCCCGTACTGTCTGGTTGTGGGAAAAAGGCGGACTGGGCCCCCTTGCGCCGTGACCTGATCACACGGCGTGGGGTCTTTGCTGGGGATGGGGCGGATAATTGTCGCGACCCTTACTTCCCGCCCCTGGCCCTTAGAGACGCCAGGGCCCAAAAACCGACACACCACCAAAACCCCGGGGGACCCCATGGTTTGGCTACCGTTGTCAGTTGCTGCCGGGGCCAAGACTCAGCGGGCCCCGCTTAAGGGGAAACCCCGGATGGCGAAACAAGGGGGAAACCCTGAACCGGGCGGCTGCAGGAAAATGGTGGTGTCCAGCAAATGGGCCTAAAAAGTGGGGGGAGGACTTGCGCCGCAAACTAAGGCCCGGGCGTGGGAAACAAATTTGGGTGGTCCCGGGTTAAGGAAAAACGGGGAAAATAGCCGCCAAGATTAAATTTCCCCCCCTCCCCAAGCAGGAGGGAAACAGCACTGTCGCGCAAGGAAAAGGTCAGCTGCTGGCTAATTCTTCTCTGCAAAGATAAAGGGTGGAGGGCCCCCAGCACCCCCCGCCCTCGGAGCAGCAGTGTGAAGAGCAGTCCACAAGGGGGAGGTGACGCAGGCACAGGTCGAGCCATCCTGCGAGGGGCCCCAAAACAAAAAGCCCTGGCCCCGATGACGTCGCCCGCACTTGTTAAAAAGTGCGCCGGGAGCTGTCTGCCCCCTTTCACCAAGTTTTCACTCCCTGCCTGCAGGAAAAAACGGGCCCTTTTAAGTGGAAGGGGGCCCGGTGGTTCCGTTCACAAAGGGTTTTCCAGATCTGCCCCAAAAACTACAGGCCCATCCCTTGCTGTCTGTTTTGGGGAAATGTTCGGAGGATCGTGGCAGAGGTAATTTGTCGTCACCTCAGCGCAACTTTCCTCCTCTCGGGCCAAAGTTTTGGGGGTTTAGACCCGGACGGTCCACCTCTGACCTGCTGATGCTTTCTAACCCGAAACTGGCAGGAAAGCCTTTGGATGACGGCAGGCAAAGTCGTGGTGGCCCTTTGAATAGCGGGTGCCTTTTACGGGTTTTGGGGACGGGGGCCTTCTCGAAAAACTCCAAGCAAAAGGCATCCGGGTGAACCCCCCCCTGCTGGTCCTGGGGGACTACCGCAGGGAAGAACCTCCAGGTGTCGTTTTTCGGGCAGGCCTCGAGTCCCCGCCCCGTGGGAAACATCAGCCCCCAGGGCCTGTGCTGGGGCCAGTCCGTGGAACATCTACGTGGACGATCTTCTCCAGCAGCTGCCAGCTCCGGCTTACGGATGACTGTACTCTCTCCGCCTACCCCCCCGAAGAAGGGGCGTGCGTGATGAGGTCAAACAGCCTGAGTTTATAAGGAGTGGGGTACACTTTGGGGAGGTGAACTTTTCTCGGAGAAGACACAGGAATGGTAGTTTCTGTCCCCCCCCTGCCGGGCCAGCAGTGGAAGGGGGTGCGGTTTGGTGGGGTTCCTCCCCCACTCCGGAAGCCGTCAAGGTTCTGGGAGTGAGGTGGACCCAGAGCAAGGTTTTCGGGGATCAAACAAATTTGCAAAAAAAGGCCTCTCCAGGGTCTCTGCCCCGCGAAAAAATAGCCAGATTCCTCGACAGGGGGGGGGAAGCTCTTGTTCTATAAAGGCCCCCGATACGGCCTTACTTAGAGTTTCGGGGGGCCTCCCGGTGTCGTGTGCAGCCTCGCACACTCGGAGGTGGACAGCATCCAGCGTCGAGCCCTGCGACGGTGAGCTGCAGAACCCCCCCCGACCCCCCAGCCCTGTTCGAGCCGGGAGTCCCCTGACTCACTGGGAAAACCCGCAGGGATTCGCGGCGTTGTGTATTCCCCCAAGGCACAGGGGCAGGGAGTGCCACACTGGGTGGGTTAACAGCCTCCGAGAGTCGCCACCGGAGCACGAGAACGGTGCTTACCCGTGGTGATGCATGGAGGTGCCGCGTTCCCCCGGGCCCGCCCCCCCAAAACACCTTTGTGGGCCGCGTCTCCAATGGGAACATTTTCATGGCCGCTGTCCCCCAATCCAGGAGATGAACCACAAATGTAAAGTTGGCGGCCCGGTGAGACTGTTTAAGCCCCCCCCCGAGGCTAGTGTACTGTGACACTATAGCTATTCACTAAGGCCGGGCCTGGGGGGAGCTGGGAGTGCCTGCCGAGTTTGTAAGGGGACCGCTTTTAGGCTATAGATCGGGGGGTGGCGATGGGGTGGTACTTTCCCGCCGCAACCCAAAACCTTTCGTTGGGCCTCAGAAAAATATTCATATTTTTTTGGCTTTATCATCTTTACCAAAATAGGGCCTATTTTGTTTGCCTCGTAAATCAGGCAGTGATTTTCAACAACAACACGCCATTATAAATCAATAGGGGAAAAATAAAATCTGACTGACTATACAAGAGTGGCGGACTTTAGGTTTTCAGTGCATTTAAATGTTTTTACTCCTACCCCATATAACCAAGCACCAGATAAAGTTATGAAAAGGGGGCCTACCATCGTGTTATAATAATTGCTGAAAATCATGGCATAAAAAAATTTTCAGTAAGACTTTTATAATATTAAGATAATTAAAAGGGAAAATAAAAGAGTGTATAAAATTATTTCGCTTTTTTGCTTTAACTCGCCAACTCCCTTTTTTTTGGTCCATTCAATTTTTAAGAATGTTTCAAAAACCTTATACTTTCGCTTCCGTGTATGTAGCACGTACCAATAAGGAAAAGAGTAGGTGGTCAAAAGGCTAAAAATTAAAAGTTTCAAACGGGGCCGTGAGGGGGGGAGCCCCTGATAGTTCCCGAAAACTCTCTCCATAAGGGGGCAATGCTTCACCCCCCATGTGCCAGTTTCAGTTTGTAGTTTAACTTTCTTTGCCATTTTGGGCCCCCCACTCTTTTTCTTATTGGGGATGCTACAACACGAAACGGGAAAAATAAGGATTTTGAAAAGTTCTTAAAAAAATTGAATGGACCAAAACTTATGGGGTTAGAGCGAGTTGAAACAAAATAAGCAAGAAATAATGTTTTACACTCTTTTACTTTCCTTTAATTCTTTAAAATTAGCGTCGTCTTACTTTTTTTTTATGCTCGAATCAGCAATGTATTTGAAAAGATGGGAAACTCACTTTTATAACTATTATTTGGTAGCTTGGTTATTCGGTAGGGGACAACATTTTTAAGCACTGAAAACCCAAAAGTCCCCCTACTCTTGTGTAGTCATATGACTTTATTTTTTCCCTATTGGTTATGAATAGCGGTTGTTTTTGAAAAATCACTGCTATTTCTGATGCAAACAAAAAAGGCCCATCTTTGGGAAAAAGAGTAAAACCAAGAATATGAATATTTTTTGAGGAACGCAAGGGTTTGGGGTTTCGGCGAGGCAAGTACCACCACCCTCGCCCCCCCTCCCGAGGGATCACCCAAACAGGACGTGTTAATACTCGCCTAGGGTCGAGCCGCTCCCAGGGAAACCCGCTTAAATGAATAGACTATAGTGCAGCAACGTGCCTCAACAAACCCTAGTGATGCATAAATGTATATAATGTTAGTTTTTAGTCTTTATATTTATGTTAAATGCCCTTAAGAAGGTAGCACACACAGTGCACCTTTGGGGTTTTTATTTGTTTAAAAAAAAAAAAAAAAAAAAAAAAAAAAAAAAAAAAAGAGAGGGGAGGGGAGAGAGAGAGAAGAGAGAGGGGGAGGAGGAGAGAGAGAGGGGAAGAAGAAGAGAGAGGAGAGAGAGAGAGGGGGGAAGGAGGAGGAGAGAGAGAGGAGAGAGAAGAGAGAGAGAGAGAGAGAGAGAGAGGAGAGCAGTTTGGGGAGGAGTGAGTGTGGTACGGTGTGTTGCTGCGCGCTCGTTTTCTTTATTTCCCACACTTGAATCGGAGTGCCCCTGCGGATTACAGTTGGGGAATATGCAGGCGGGGCCCCTAGGGCGCGGAACAACCTATGATCTTCCTATAATCCGTTCTAAATGCCTACAATTACGGTTTCAAAGTATACAGAGATATACTAATTAAATTAGTACATGAATCCAAGCCAGAACTGAACATATTTGCACTTTGTCCATACTAGATATTCCTACTTTCTATGACTGTAAAAAACCGAATGCGTAAAGATAAACATAACTCTACAAGTAGGGAAGTAAATTGCATGCTATAGCCTATAATATAATCCAAGCTCCCCTATTTTGTCGGTAGTGTTTTTTCCTTAGCCTAGTTATTTATGTGACAGTATGATATTTATAATATGAAGCGAAATATTAAAGCATCCGATTGCTTAAGGTACATTACAAATTAATAGAGAAATGAGAATTTACCTTCAGAAATAAGGTGGTCAATGCACGCTAAATCAAGCCGTCCAATGTGGAGCTCACGGCAGCTGACTCTGCTGAGACGCTGAGCCTGACACATGTGTTTGGTGCATTACAAAAATATTCATATTTGGGAGTTCGAAAAATTGTATAACAAAACTGTATATTTTTCTTAAACAAGCCCATATTTTAATAAAGTTATGTTTTTATTCAGACAGTCCTAGTGGGGCGATGGGGGACGCAAATAATTACAATTGATTTCTAGTAATCACCAGATGGGCGAGGCCCCAAAAAGCGCGAGGCCCCGGGCACAGGCCCGTTGTGCCCTGCCCAATAATCCGGGCCTCAGAGCAGTGGCGAATATTGGAAAACGGGGGGCCCTCGGCTATGGCCCCCCCCTTTTCCCCAAAGGAATAGTGGATCCAAAGGGACAATGTCGTTTCCTTTTTGGTTTTTTGGGGCCATACCCCTTACCCCTTTCCCCTCCCTCCTTTCCCTGGCCACTAACATTGTTTTTTCCCCTTAAATATCCTACACCACCTATCTTCATCAACTATAAACTCCCCCACAAGTTTTTAAGGATTTTCCCCACATAAACGCCTCCCCCCGGTCTTCTGCCAGGATTCAGTTATTTCTTCCATGTGTATTTTTCTTACCCCTTTCCCCCCACTCCCTTTTGGTGAAGAGGGGAGTCTCCTCCCACTCCACCCCATTTCCCTCTGGGGGCATCAAGACCTCGCAGTTGGGTTCACGCCTGGTAAGTCAACATGGACCTTTTCCCTAGCGCTTCTTCCCCTGGTGGGCGCCGACGGATTTTCGACGGGGATGCTTCACCCTATTTTGATCTCAGAAGGGGTTTGATCAGTGCCGTGAGTCACTCGGGGATCTTCTGCGACTTCGAGGGATTCCTGAGGGACTATTGGTTTGATAACGGGTCTTATTCGGGGACTGAGAGGGGCTGTGAAGTGTGGGGCAGGTTACCCGGGCTTCTTTCCTGTGAATAGGGGAGTGGGGAAAGGTGCCCCTTGCCCCACACTTTTACGTTGTAGGGATGGGTATTGGAAAAGGTTGTGATAAAAGTTTTTGGGAGCACCGTCGGAACACCAAGATCACTGATCTTTTTTTTTGCCGATGTGCAGTAATTTTTGCTGAGTCGCTGGAGGCCTGGTGAGGCTCTCGGGGCGCTGCCGGGGGGGAAAAGCCTTTGGGACTTGAATCTCCTGGCTCAAGACCAAGGTCGGTGTTTGGAGACCTACTAGATAAAACAGTACATTTTTCAGGTGTGGCAGGACATTGGATCTTTGGAAAATTTTTTCTACCTTTGGGAGCGCAGTCCCCAGACCGGGTCACGCAAAAATCTTACGGCGGATTTGGGTAGCCCCGGTGTTATGGACTCGCTCAGCGGGAGTATTTGGCTTGTCGGTACCTGACAGGGCAAAGATCCGGATCTTCAAAAACGCTTGTGATCCTGTTTACCTATGGTTGTGAGACTGGACATAAATTGACTTAAGAGACAATCAATGCCTTTGGAATAAGTGTCTTCGCAGAATCTGGGGGATCGCTGGGGTTATTTTCCAAAACAGCGATTGCACTGTCGACTGAATCGGGCCTATTACCCAAGTCCGTCAGCGCAAATTCGGCTATTGGGGATGTGGCACGCTACCCTGAAACCGATCCTTCCATCGGGGTTTTATCTGTAAGAACAATCCGGCGTGGAGGGGCCAAGGGGGCGCCCCCAAGGCTCGTGGCTGGGGGAAGTTGATGTTTCTTTTCGAGGCGGCTGGTATGGGAAAAGGGGGCTGCATGGGAACCGCGCTGGGACCCCCCGGGAGTGGGGTCGTAGGTGGGCGAGGGGACGCGCCCCCCGGCGTACCCCCCCAAAGATTGATTGATTGATTTCCCCCTGCACCCTTTTATAGATGGCGTCTCGTATTTTTTTTTAGTGGGATATTTGTTATGGGGCTCTCTTTTCTCTCTTCTCTCTTCTCTCTCTCTCTCTCTCTCTCTCCTCTCTCCTCTCTCTCTCTCTCTTCTCTCTCTCCTCTCTCTCCCCCAGTTATTGCTCGTTTCCACGCTATTGTGACCGTGAACTGTGTTTTTAAAAAATGCTTCAAAGTTACGAGGCACCCGAAAACTTCATTAATGAAAACTTGTGCCCTGCCTCACAAATAAACTAAAGGGCAACTACCCGTGATGAAGAAGCAAGGAGTGGGGGCAAACTAGCGTACTTCGGTAAAAAAAAAACTGATCTTTAAAAGACAAACAATGCCCCCGAAAATTCTGTTCGGGACCCGAGGCCCCTCGAGGTCTGGGGACACCATAGTAGGCTCCTGCTGGGTGGGGGGTCCTGTTGCGGGCGCTGCTGCGCCATCGAGGGGGCTGCTGTGCTCCGTCGAGGTGGGTGCTGCTGTGCTGGTCTAGGGGGGTGCTCTGCTGCCCGTCGAGGTCAGTGCTGTTGATGCTGCCGCGCTGTGCCCATGGCGGGTGGTGGTGGTGCTTTTGGGGTTTTTGTGCTGTGGAGACGCTACACTTCGAGGCAGAGTCACCCGTCCCCTGTGAAATGCAGTGCACGCATCACCCCCAGGTAAAACATAGGGGTTATTACCCGTAAAACGAAAAAAAAAACCGGGGTAAGACACCCCCCTCTATGTAACTACTGTTAATTTATTCCCAATACGTAAGTCTATAGACAAATTTTTTTACCGTTTATGATAAATGACAGAAAATTTAATTTCAAACAAAAAACCCTGAGAAAGAACATAAATTTCCTATGAGTATTTTGCAAAAAAGACTTTTCTCCTTTGATTTTAAAGACAATTTTCATAGACAATTATCTCATTTCCCAAGGCCTAAAAGAACCATTAGTAACTTTTTTTGTGATGTTTTCTGAGTTAAATAAATCCTACTCCTTTTGATTTGAAAATAAT
Source organism: Chionoecetes opilio (assembly GCA_016584305.1). Lineage (NCBI taxonomy): Eukaryota > Metazoa > Arthropoda > Malacostraca > Decapoda > Majidae > Chionoecetes > Chionoecetes opilio. The sequence goes on from JACEEZ010013810.1 coordinate 111,902, forward strand.
GTCTTACAAATAAGTATTTTGTCACGTCCCCTAGACTTTTCTGGATCAAGCTTAAATGTAACTGAAAAATTTTAATGTTATAGGATTTTTGAAAAAAGCTAATGATGAATATCTGCACTTACCATCTGACGGTTACAATCCCTTTTTTTCAAAAAAAACAACAAAGGTGGAGGTTTAGCTCTCTACATATAAAAAATTTTTAAAGGGGTACTACCCAGGTTTATCTTTCAATGATCTATGAACCCCTTTTTATAGTGTCCCCCGGTACAAACATTTTTTTAGTTGGAATGAATACGGCCCCCAACGAAAGCTTTATGATTTCTATTATTTCTTGAACACCTCCTAGATTTATTCATGCAGAAATAATTACCTTGTTACATAAGGGGAAAATTTTAAAAAATCTATATAAGAAAAAGACAATAATGTAAATGAGTACTGAATTTACTGTTTTCCCTATCTTTTTTTTCCAGAAATTAAAAAACCCCTACCCGTGGACCACCTCTTAAGTGATCATTTTCCATTTTTTTAGCCCCTTTTTCAGATCCCAACAAAATAATCGTCCTCATACACTCAATAACAAAAAGGGTATTAACGAGTGAATTCATTAGTACTTTTAAAAACGATTTAAAAGGGCATTTTAATTGGGCAACTGAAGAAATGATAGAAGTAAATGAGGTTTTGTAGTTACCAAAAATTTTTTTAATTTTTATAACAAAAAATTTCCCTTTAGACATTCTACGTCAAAGAAAAAACATGGGGGTAACCCTTATTCATTTATAAAAAATTCCATCAAAGCACGGAACAAATTACAAAAACTCTATCCCAAATGGCCCCTCACTTACGAAGCCTCCTTTAAAAGTTTAAAAAATCAGTAACAGCGACAATAAGAATAGCGAAAGCAAAAGATTACGATAAAAAACTCAAAGATAATGCAGGAAACCTAAAAAAAATTTGGGGGAAACTTAAAACTGTGTCATGGGAAGAAATAAAAATCCTACGCCCCCCCTTTCCATTCACTAACGACAACAGAACTCGTAAAACAGCGAGGATATCACAGGGTTTTAAAAGTATTTTTCAATGTGGCGAAAACCCTGGCACAAGTAAGATCAACTCCTGTTTCTTTAAAAAAGCTTCCTTCCTAAAACCCACCCCCAATTTTCTTTTTATCAAAAAACCTACGAAAAACCTAGAAACAAGCCCAAAATTAAAAAACTTAAATTAACATCACCAGGTCATGAGACATTAATATTAACAAATAGAAGAATGTAGTGATGAAATCCCCCCTTTCCTTTAAAATTTCCATAAAAAATTCCTTTAAAGGGGGTTTCCCCCCAAAAAAGATTTACAGATTGCAAAAAATCCTATTTTAAAAAAAAAAAGGGACGCAACCCCTACACATAATACAGACAATTAAATTCTTCCCAAAGTTTCAGTAAAATCTTTGAAAAAATTGTCGTAATAAGACTAATTAATTACCTTTCCGCATTCCCCATTAACAGAGTCTCAGTATGGTTCGCCCAAAACACCCACAAATTGGACAACCACCCTTTGGGCAAAGTATTTACTCTGCCTTTTGGGTAATAAAATGAATCAGTTGACTGTTTTTTGTGACCCGAGTAAAGCCTTTGAACCATCCCCCATAAATTTTATACAGAAATTAAATTGTTTATGGGGGCCCTGGCCCGGCATTCAGATGGTTCCAGAGTTACTTTAGGGCAGATTAAAACAATACGTTGTATAGAAAAAAAAGTCTCCCACAGAGACCCTTAGCTGAGGGGTACCCAGGGCTCCATTTTTTGGGCCAATATTATTTTTAATAATAAATGATATAACATGTGTATAATAATTTTTAAATTTTTTACTTTTTGCTGACGACACTACCATCTTCCTAAGGGGGCCAGATTTTTATGAACTAAGGGATACCTGAATACAGAACTGGGCAATTCAAACTGGTTATTGACAACAAACACACTAAAAATCTCTAAAAACCCCCGCTGTATCCACTCAACTAGTACAACCCCGATATGAAATTTTAATTGATGGCCCGGGATAAATAATTGGAAATAAAATTTTTTTGGGAAAAACAATGACAGTAAACTAAAATTTGGGACTCTAATTTAGATGAGTAGGAAAAAAAATTTCTAAAATATTGGGGATATTTTTTGGGTGAGACAGTTTTTTAAATTTCCCAAATGTTTAAACAAATATACCTGTCAGCTGGTATCCTTTTTGTTTATTGTTTTAGCAGTATGGGGGGGGGCACACAAAAATTTCTTAGATAACATATTCAGCACAGAAAAAAATTAATCCGATCTGTATCACAAACCAAAATATACCAACACCAATCCCCCTTTGTTGAAAATAAAATTACATAAATTTCATGACACTACACCTTTAAACCTGTTTGTTTTGTACAAAGCTTTGTATATTTTTCCAGTTACAGTGGCTTCAAATACCCGTCTCACAATATGAAACCGCGAAAAAATAACCCAAGACTCCCACTTTTTTAGGACATACACGCACAACAAAAGGGTTTCTTTTCGGGGGGCAAAGGGATGGAACCAACTGCAGGAGGATGTCAAGAATTCCCTGTCATTAACCATTTAGATACAAGGTGTAGACAAAATTTCAAGAATAGAACTCAAAAAGGAAATATTTAATTTTTTTATTTTGTGTACTTTTAAAGTGTGGGGTTGGTATTGATGTGGGTGGGGATGTGATTAATATGTATAGTTTGTTTTTATGTGTATGTGTATGCACGGTATAGTGTATTGTATAATGATAAATAATCTGTATGTGGTATGATATGTATCTGTATTGTATATTTTTGGGTATGAATAGATTTTTTGTTTTAAATTTTGGGAAGGGTACGTTTGGGGAAAGGTTATTGTCTTGATTAATTCTGATCGTTTTTAATATTATAGAGTTTTTTTCTTCAAATTAGTTTTGTTATTGAAAAATATCAAGTTACTTCAACGGTATCTTTTTTACTATATTTTATCATTTTTAAAATTGAATTTTTGTATTCAGTATTTATATTATTTTTACTATTAGACATTATTACATTATTTTATATATATTTAAAAAAATATATATATTATATATATATATTTTAAAAATTAAAAATATATATATATATATATATAATATATATTAATATATTATATATATATTATATAAATATTTTAATAAAAAATTATATATCTATATAATTAAATAAAATAATTTTTTTTTTTTTTTTTTTTTTTTTTTTTTTTTCTTTTTTTTTTTTCATTGTTATTACGAATCATTTTTATCATTAATATCATCATCATTATTATCATTATTGTCTTTTTTTTTTACCATTATTTTCTATTAATTTATTTTTATTTTTATCACTATTTATCATAGTTATTTTATTTAAATTTATTTTATTTTACTATACACATTTCTTTTTTTTTCATTACCCTTATTTGCGTTTTATTTAAATTTATTATTTTTATTTTATTATTTTTATATTATTATTTCGGGATTTTTATCTCTTTTCTTACTTAAAATTATTAGGTATGTCAAAGTATAAATTTTCAATATCCCCCTTTTTTCCAGAGAGACAAAGAAATTACAAACATGACCATAAAAGAGCTTCGGCTTAAGGACCGTGGCTTATAGACTGTATAATTGATTTGAACAAAATTTTTAAAACCAAGCCAAATAAACTACAAGTTAAAAAAAAGATCTTCTCTCTCTCTCGCTCTCTCTTTTCCCTCTCTCTCTTCTCCTCTCTCTTCCTCTCTCTCTCTCTCTCTCTTTCTCTCCTTCTCTCTCTCCCTCTCTCTCTCTCCTGTCTTTTTTCTCTTTTTGTATTTAGCTTTCTCTCTCTAGCTCTCTCTATCTATCTCTCTCTTTCTCCTTATAGGATTTGGGTATTATGAAAGTTTTTAAAGATCTGCGACGCCGGTATGCAGACAAACCCATCCTCCTACTCCTCCTTTTCCTCTTCCTCCTCCTCTTCCTTCTACTATTTCCTCCTCTTCCTCCTCCTCGTCTTTGCTCTGCCTCTTTCCTTGTTTAATATTCCTTTTTTCTATTTGATTCTTTCTAACTTTTTTTCCCGTTTTTTTTTTTAAAAGCCCATCCTCTGCCCTTTTCTACTGTGCTCCTTGTACTCCTTATTTTCTTGCTCGTCCTCCTCCATTACATATCCTGTTCTTATGTCATCACTTCATTAGATTTAGCCGGAGAAGGAGGAGGCGCGGAATATGGAGAACAAAAGGGAAGGAAAATAACGTGGCGGGAATGAGATGGAGTAAACAAGGACAAATGACAAATTGCGGGCATAAGGAAAAAAAGGTGTGAAGCGAATTGCATAAGAGCGGATCGCCCATATCTTACGTCGGAGGATCAACAAACCCTTTAGGCCAAGTCCGCCCCGCATGGAAGTGGCCCCCTGATTCAAAGTCTCCCCTGCGTGGCTCTTCTAGATAAGGTACAAAATCCGTTCCCGCGTCATCTCCCTGAAGGTCAGGAATATGCCTTTACACTCATTACAGATTTCGGCGGACTGGCGGCCTTCGTCTCGTCAAACCTCAAGAGGTCGCCGCCTCGCTCCATACTCTGGCAGCCTGGGCCGAAACATAATTCCTTCTCTGGGACGCCAAACAGAGGGACCATATGAACTCATGTCCGTCGCCAAGACATCGACAATGCGCTCCGTGGGAAACAGCAGGCTGTGGAACGTGTTGACAGTGACGACAATGCACCAGGCCACCAATAACATCTCAATGATGTGACCGAATGCTATGATCCTTGGATGCAGTCAACTAAAGGAACTAAAGATAGTATCGGAACTACCAACTTTTGGACTGAGGAAGTATTAATATGCAAATTTAAACCGACAATAATATAATTAAAACATAAGGTGAGAGGATGATATATCAGTAGGATGCAATAGAGTAATGCTGAAAGACAGAACTCCAAAACCAGTCATTTTTTAAATCTCGTAGGCGGGTCTACACTGATGATTTCTGGTGTCTCGTTCCCTTCTTTGCAAATCGACGAGAAATGGTTTGGAATATACCTTTTTTATTATGTTTAATTATTAGATTTTTTTCGTCGGATCTTTCGTGAATTCGTCTCTTCGTGAGCTCTGGTAGGTATCAGCTGCCTCGTATCCATCAGTCTTGTCTGAACTCTGGCCGAAAGACACTGAATTGTCCTTCTTTTGGGACGAAACTTGTCGAATCATAGTGAAGGCTGCTGATAGGGCGCCAAACAGTCTGAGCAAAAGGGAATACACGTGGGAAACACAAGGGAGTAGAAGGGCACGTGTTGACAGGTTGACGAAAAAATATGTGTCACACAAATAAATACATACTTTGAAGGGACCGAATTATTAATTGTTCACTGCGAGGCAGTCAGGACATCGACAGAGAAATCGGGAAGAGGGATAACACACTTAGGGGCGGACAGAAGGAAGTGATTTATGCATGCCAATCTTTACGCCGCATTATATATTTTAACTGAACATAAGGTTGATAGAGGATGTCCGGTATATTACTTCGCCATTCGGTAATTGCTAAAGAAAAATAATCAAAACTCATCACTTTTGTTTACATCATTATGGACGGAAGGTCTCCTTTTTGCAATTATAGTTTGGAGGAAGGAGTTTGTCAGTAATAAAGAAAAATAATATCTTGTTTCTTTGGATGTTACTTTTCATTTACTGCATCAAAGGCCTTATAGCACCCTTTCCCAACCCTGGGGTCGCCAAGCGTTACTCATGGGGTCGCCAAGCCCTCAAAATATCAAACATGTCAACCTCCCGATTCTGAGATGTTTTCAGCAAACAGTACAATACATACACCCTAGCTGTATCGCATTATAATTGGTGGAAAACCTAGTCTGAAAAAAATACAAGATGTAATAAAAAATATATATAATACATTATATACAATTATAAGAATGCATATTTATTTCTGGTAGCCAAAAGTATGAGCGACGTATGCGTTTGGTACGTGAACAACTACATATTTGTCCTGAAGATGTTAACGCATCCATGTCCAGTCTGAAACAGACCTCCACTCAAGCTGTATGGTTGAACGTAACGGGAAATACTGTCTGCTAACTTGTTCATCTTCTGTCGGTAAGCTGATGTATTTTGAATTGGAATGTACTGTATAGAGGTCACTCAGTCTTTCGTACTTGAAAATTATCTAAAAAATATGAGAAATTGGTGTATTGACATCAGAATTTAAGCATTTTTCTGTATATTTTGCTTGATTACAGTATCAAGGAGGTATACATTTCATTTCAGATTCTTCAGTGATGTCCAGAAAGCGGGTATAGAAAGCCTTGACGTTAGTTAGGTTTACGCTTCTCATCAGTCATGGGGTCGAAAAACTTCAATGCACTATATGTGGGGAAATGCTCAGCCACGAGTCGCTCAAAGAAAACAAGCTCAAGCGCCATCTCCAGGCAAAGCACCCGACGCTGGCAAAGGAAGACCGTCAAAATTTTAAGAGGATGGACAAAACAATTGAAGCGTCAGCGGTTAGACACCCCTATGCACACAGGAGTGTTATGTTCGACAAGCAACAATTGTACCCTATCATGTTGCAAAAATAACGTCCTAAGAGTTTTTATTATTTTTATTTTGTTATACATTTGTGCCTATAGCGCCTGTAGGCAGTGGAGAAGCCAGAGATCGGATGGTAGACTCTGGAGGTTCATTTGAGGGCTGTGATGGTTGGCCCTCGCCCGTGATGGCGCAGACTGGATTTTTATAGTGACGCCTGTGATTAGAGGCTCATGCCGCCCCGCTGTGTCTTCCAATGCACTCGCAATCGAAAGTAGAGTTAATGGACAGGGCATGTGGGTGTTCTTAGGCCCCTCGACGGTGCAGAAATATTTAGGTTTTCTTCGGGGATCAAACTCGGGTCACCGAGAACGCCATTCGGAGACGCTAACCACTCTGCTACCGCCTCCCCATTTATCATTATGATGCCTCATAAAGGTTAGTTTTGCACAGCTGTCACCGGATTCTTAGGTCATCTATTTAAAAAAATCTTAACTATTACCGAAAAACACGAAAAAATTGCTTCATATGAGTGTCCGTGTGTGATTGTACACATATGATTCTTTGTCTTCTTATCTGTCGTCGATGATTGAATCATAGGAGCTTTCGAGGGAAAACTTACGGTGTAGCCAAGTTCAAGGAGAACAATTGGACAGTTTGGCTAGTACTGTGTATTTATAACATAAATGGGTCTGGATTTATGTACGGTTTCACCTTGCTACTGTTTTTATAGATCAGAACGAGCATGAAAGGGTATATGTGCAATTTAAACCGATACACGATCGGTGGTTTTAAGTATCCTGAACGTTTCGTTCGCATCATAAGGACTATTTCTAACCCTTACATGGTCTACAACAGCCATCGGAAATTGAAAATAACACAAGTGGAGTCTGGGGGGCGAAAGCACCCTACTTAAGTTACATTACGGAATCAATTCCCAGGTTAGGTTAGCAGAGGTGTCTGAGGAGGCTGCGGCCTCCCGCCCCCCCCCCCCTCCCAGTTACGTCAGGAGAGTATGGGTCAATAGGTATTATTGGTTGAAACTGCATATTTACGTACTTGTGAAAGTTACAATGAAATGTTGTGCAAACATCATTATTTTCCTCAAGTTAGGTTAGGTTATTTTGAAGGTTAAATTAAGTTAGTTTGATGGTTTGATTAGTTTATTATTTGTTGCTTTTTCCAAATGAATATTGGTGTTTTTCCTTGTAAAAACGTCAAAAAAGAAATTTTTAGAACGTAATAACTTTCAAATGGCATAAAACACGCTCTTTAAATGTTTGCACATATCAATATCTATTTCAATTTTGGTAAAACATAAAATATTATACGAAAATAAATCGAACTTGTCTGAAAATCTAGCCCCAGTCACATTGTACATTTTTACCGATATTTTTACAAGGAATGCCCGTCACAGGTGCGAAATAGCTTTGGTTAAGATTAATTTTAGTGAGTCTTTTAGTCATTTTTTTTACTTAAGTTTTATCTCGTTAACCCGCTGGATACCAGCAACGCACGTGATGCGTCCAATATGTATGTAACGGCCAGTCCCAGCGACGCACAGTGTGCGTCCGCCATTTAAAAATCTGGTACGCAGCTTCTATGGTAAGGAATGGCCTGAAAATGGCATGGGGCACTGCATGATATGTGGGGCAACAGTGGCGGCTCCCAGCAACTGCGTGGGCTTGCCGTGTGGGTAGGGGGGGGGGGATTAGAGGCGCGAGCTTATCCACTTTTTTCTCCACAACTTTGGACCTTATTTACTCCTGTTATATGGTAGCTATTGACTTGAGATTGGTATGGGATATGCCTTATATACTTGGCAACCCTCAAGTATAGGCTTGTTGCGACGGGAGATGCGCATGAGTCATTCATTACTGAGGGACAAACGAGGTGCGTGTGTACGTGTGTAATGTTGGGTACAAATACATTATGGCCGCCCGTCGCCATGGTTACCGGAACGCTAGGGCGAACTGCTGCCATCGTCCTCATTTAGAAAACTTTACTATGTCCACTTATCACACATGAAATTGACTTATTATGACATTATGTGATACATACGTGGTATATACTATGAACTATGAAGACACACATGATGTTCGGGTGGGGTGAAAATAACCGCCAGCCGAAAACTGGACGCATTGTACATCTGCCATGCTGCGTGCTCAGCTGAGGGCTAGACGCGCGGGAACCTTAAATCAGCTGATGTCTGAGGGTGCCCTACCCTCCCTAGAACCCCTATTTTTTCGAGGTGAGTGGTAATTTTTGCTTGCCTCATTTTTCAACTTTTTTATTTAAAAAAAAAAAAATCAGCTGGCCTGTGGGTGTACATTTTATTATATTTAGCTGGTACTCAGCGAGTTAACTACCGTATGAAAGACTATTATTTTATCATATATGTCTTTTACTAACCTTCAAATCTCTTGGCTAATTGTTACTTTGGTCAAAATCACGGACAAAATATATCTGGTATGAATAAACAAAATTTTACTCCGCCGTTGCTGTCATCAGCTGTTCGCGGGGTGAGCGCCTCTCCCAGCCTTCCCTCATGGACAGCAGCCAAGATAGGTTAGATTAAGGTTAGGTTTAGGTAAGCTTTATTCGTGACCTTTATTTTTCTGGTACATTTTGATGTGTTTTGGAGAAATCTGGTTTGCTTTTCCTGTAAATCACTAGTTTTTTGCATGTGGGGTCACGAGCGAAAAAGTGATTGCCACGGAAAAGAAAGGTCAGATTCTTTCAAAACACATCAAAATCTATCAGAAAAAAATGGTTATGTCTGAAAATGGAGAGGGTCACTAAAACGAATCCTTACCATAGCTTTTCAGTGACGGTGATGTACACGCAAAATTGATAAGGAGGGAAGGTGTTCTGGTTATTCCTTATTCGTGAGTAAATCTACTAACATAGTCATCCTGAGTTGCCGGGGATGAGAAAAGTCCTTGAACACGCGTTTCAGTCAATGTATACGCTGGAAAGTTATATATATATGTATGGTTTCGTGAGGATCGAGAGATTCGCCAGGGTTTGTTAGGTTGTATATTACACAATTGTACATAATGTATACACACGTCGTAAACATAAACAGCTTGGAGTTATAAATCCTACGCATGACACTTTTACCCTGACACGCCACTATCCAGCAACTGCTGGTCGTGGGTATCTCGCACCTTTGCTTCAACCTGCAGGTGCTAGCTAATTAATAGACATTACCTCCACCCGACACTCAATGTGTATAGTTATGAACATATAATGTTTCTACCATTGAATAAACTGATAATATAACTACACTATAAAAATATCTAGTATGTTACCATTTATTTATTAAAAATTGAATTAAACTAATTGATCTCTCAACAACGCTACCGACTTAGCAACAATCGCTGACCCAGCAGTAATGAAACTGGATAAAGCCGGTAATACGATGTGGCACACCCAAACCTATCATACCCATACCTATGCCTTAACATCGTTTGGTTACGCGCCTGGCGCGCCCAAGCGGCATAAGAAAATGTACCTAGCCATGTTACAAATATGTGTAATACGTGTTAAACATGTGAAGACTTAGCCTTTCCACGGGAACGATACCTGCCCAACGTGATAGGTCACTTGACACAACAACAAAGTGGTATTGAAAATAGGAGTTAGAACACTGGGGTAGAACACAATGGGCCAAGGCATTCTCCAGAGCCGCGGCAAACTGCGACTGGTCAGAGAACTTCAGTTCAAAGAAGGTATTAGTAAGAAAATATATTATAGAGAATGTTAAATTATGAAGAGATGTTAGCGGAAAAATCGATTGCATAGTGACCAGAAACCCGATAATATGAAGCTCCGTAAGGGCAAACGACGGCCACATGATCTCTTATAAAGAAGAAATAGTGATACCCATAAAACGCTTGATGACAATTTATTTCAATAATCAAGTTTTTATACGGGCTAAATGCGTCTGCTGGACATCCTTTAACAAAAATGTTAAATTTACATGTGCCACCTGAAATAGGAAGGAAGGCAAATAGTGAAGCTGCAAATAGATCCTCTAGTCGGCCAGATGAATAGAGACAGATCGTCAGCTACTAAAACTATAGATGATAGTAATTTCACTGTTATAAATGTCTGATTAACAAAAAATTGAAAAGGTTCCTGCCGATAAACCTCAAAAATCTCTGATGACTTATGTCAGTCAGTTATCACTCCTAACATATATATTAACTTGCATAACTATTATTATTGAATTACAACTATTATCACACAAGTGTAACAAGTACTACAACTACCATACATTATATTTTCATGTACTTAACATCAAAAGAATCAGTGTATTTTTAGAAACATTATAAACATATAATTATATATCTATGTATGTATATATAATTATACGTTTATCTTTCCTCCTCTGTTTCACCGTGAGACCCATGAACACCTTGCATTCTCAAAGTATGTCACAGGGCAAATGCCTAGTTGTCAGCATAAAGTATAGGATCAACAAGAAGTGATAAGAAGCCAGAATCACGAGGAGAAGGGGGAGAAGACCTCGGACATCGACGCTACAAACACGCTCTGCTCACTCGCCCCATCCGACACTCCCTGGCTGTGCTCAAGACATTCATTGTACTTGGTTGTAATCTCTACGCTCCTTACTGGACTCTAAATAAATGTGTACAAGTTGGACGTACATACTAACATTTCTAACACAGAAAAATATGGAAAACAATGGATTACATGATGTTCAACATCAAAGAAAATGACATGGCCGAGTAAAATTATATACATATATGTGTCAGTACTAGTGTGGGTAAATCCATAATGTGCAAATATCACTGTTAATAAATGTCAAGTGCTAAGTGTTTCCACGTGTAGGTGTACTGGAGATGGTAGCTAGCAAACTCACTGTCAGCGAAAGTAGCTGTGAAAATTACAGGGAAAAATTGAAAACTTAAAATTTCAAGTAATTAAATTGTAAGCTTAAATTGTCAAGTAATCGTTAAAACCCTGAATGAGTCAGTAATGACGAAGGCTCGACTGACTGTAGAGCTGCTGCTATGTGCATAGTATAACAATTTATGTACCTACTAGTAATAGTACTGTGTCAGTAAAAGAATGTAATGGACTGTAGAAATATAAGGAAAAATTGACAAGACCTCGCCTGATACAATCTGTTTGGGTGTATCAGTGCCCAGTGTGGGTAACTGTGGTGTAAGTAACCTAGTAATATGTAAATAAGTAATAGTCAAAATGGATAATTAACATAGGTAGAAACATCGCTGGATACACAATAATGTGGTTGCATTGTGTGGAGGCAAAGCTAAGTTTGCCAAACATCATTCATAAATTAAAATAATGCAAAGTTATTGTGGAAAATAAATTGACATCAGCGAGTGTAAAAACTGACTGGCAGAGAAATTGAATGAATTATTATTCGTCATTGGTGAACAATGTTATGAGAAATAAGGTTATCTGTGATCAATCAATATTTTCTGATGTCTGTATTAAGACAAGTAGTCATTCGTAACTTCTCTGCGAGTTTGAATTTGTTAGTAAGTAAGGATAAATGGTTAGTTAGTTGTACATAGGCAAAACATGTGAGCAGAATGTAGTGTAAAAAGTTCTGGAGTAACTGCTTGTCATGCATATAGTACCTAGTTTAATATGTTAGTAAGTACACAATCCTATCATTCAAGTAGTGATCGTGGTACAACAGGAAGAACGTAAGTAAATCATTCCCGTAGTGAATGTAATTTATGTATGCATTTAATACGTAAGGAATGCAGTCAAGTAAAAATGTGTAACTTGTGTAACAAATAAGTGTGTTAGTATTCATGCAATTAAATATGGTATGGTAACAATAAGTAAGTTAGTATGTATGTTAATACATAGCAATGTCATGCAAGTAATTAATGTATTTCAACATTAAGTGCGTAAGAATTCCTTTAAATGAGGAATGTAAGTAAATAATGTCATGTAATTATAAGTGCGTAATAATTCCTTTAAATGTGGAATGTAAGTAAATAATGTGATCATGCAACAATACGTGCGAAATAATTCCTTGAATTGTGGAATGTAAGTAAATAATTATATAATGCTATGCACTGTGGTGCAACTTTAATTCTAATATAATAGTATTCTAATGTGAAGAGTTATCTGTCATACATTAGTGTTTTCTATCGTGCTAGAGTTACAAGGTAAAATGCAATTGTATTATTTTCTATAGTTGGTCAGAATAATATGTAGCTAAACCAAAAATATTCGTAAAACGTCAATGTAACGTAATTTTCAAGAGTGTATATAACATTGGCTTGGTGTGTTGTGTAGACATTTTCTAAAAAGAGAACACACACAATAAAATTCAGAATACATGTAATTGTAAAATAATCAGGTGAACTGATATAAAATGTAATGATATGGAATGGTATGGAATGGTATGACACTACTGTTTTTCGTGTGTGATCGCAATTTGTGACGGTAATCAGTTGTAGCAGTGTGTGATTACTACAGGTGTGTCCTGTGTATCAAAATTAGTGTTTGGTAAAGCATCATCTGTATCTAATCCTCTAGTTACTCGAAAAATTATTCGCGACCGTGTATGTAGTAAGACGTCTCAAACTAAACAATCACGAAAAAACAGAGAACATTACAGGAATCAGGTTCAGGAATCGGTAACACTGAACTGTGACAGTGACTGACATTGCTCGCTCGGGCACGCTAGTTAATGCATTTATGTCAATCTCAGGAGTTTGCACTGGTGCAGTAGTAATGATGAACTCATAAAGTAGTAAACAGTAGTAAAGGTGCACTCATAAAGTGGTAATTCAGTAGTAAATGTGCACTCGTAAGAGTTATGTCTCCAGGAATTGTAATATATGATTACTATTGAAAAAAAATAGTGTGGGAATACCGTGGTGTGAAAAATTATGATATAAGTGTCCTGACGTGTCTGAACAGAATTACTCATCGTAGCATCGTAATATAAACGTAAATGTATGTTAAAAATAGCACTATAGTATTTCTAACGTTGAAATTGTCCGTGTATGTGAAATCACTGTGTTAACTCAAAATGTATCTGCTCACCTAAAACTGCAAAACATTACTTACTGGTAGCTACTCGTATTGGTGTATGATAGGTGAGGTCCTGGTAGGTGAAAGATGATCAACACACAGGTGGTTGGGTGCCAGGATGACGGATGTATACAGTCGCTGGATACATACAACCTGGTAAAGAGTTCACATTAGAAAAATATAACATATTAGACATACACAAAATAAGAAATAATAATTATATACTCAGACAGTTGTGTAGTGTGGCACGCGCTTAAGTCCATAGTGTGAGACTGGTGGTGGGTAGCAAGGTAGTGGCTTGTGGTGTGTGGCAATGGCGCGGGGCGGCATGGAGGGTTTTTTGCAGGGTAGGGGCTTAGTAAGCGTTATACGCTCGGAACATAGAGGGTGTTAGGGGGGGTGGATGTGTTTCCTGTCCGGGGGGGTGAAGGGTGTTGTGTTGCTTCGTCGCTTGAGAGTATTAAGTAGATGGTGGGGCTGATTATTGTGTTGCTTGAGTTGCGGTGGGCCATGATGAGAAGATCTTCGTATTCGGGCGAAGATAATTAGAGCCGGTAGAGCTGAGATGTCGTTGCCTGGCAGCGATGGTGGGTGGCAGGAGTTGACGGCGTCGACCTCGTGACTGCGGAATGCGCTGACGAAGCATGAGACGAGTGTGTCCGTCTCTCTCCACTCTCTGTAGTTGCTTGTAGACTCGTAGATTCTTGTAGGTAGTTGCTGCGTGTAGGAGATGGTTGTTGATTGTAGTACTTGTAGATATAGTAGTTGCCGGCTGAGATGCTCGTGGAGTTGTAGCAATTCTTGTAGACTCTGTTGCGGCTTGTAGGAGTTGATTGTAGTAGTAGAAGTACTTGTAGTCGCTGGCTGGCTTGTGCTGCATAGGTTATGGCTTGTAGTTGTAACTGTAGAGGTTATGGTTGTAGCGCAGGCTTGGTTATGGTTGTACTGCTTGATGAAGATAAGTGTGGGTATCGTAACCTGTTGCTTGTGTTATAGACTGATAAAATCAGTCACCACCGCTTATGCCACCATTTATATATAAGTCTGATAATTATAATTGTAGAGACTTGTTGGGTGAGTTAAATATGTACGTCTAACTTGTACACATTATTTAGAGTCCAGTAAGGAGCGTAGAGATTACAACCAAGTACAATGAATGTCTTGAGCACAGCCAGGGAGTGTCGGATGGGGCGAGTGAGCAGAGCGTGTTTGTAGCGTCGATGTCCGAGGTCTTCTCCCCCTTCTCCTCGTGATTCTGGCTTCTTATCACTTCTTGTTGATCCTATACTTTATGCTGACAACTAGGCATTTGCCCTGTGACATACTTTGAGAATGCAAGGTGTTCATGGGTCTCACGGTGAAACAGAGGAGGAAAGATAAACGTATAATTATATATACATACATAGATATATAATTATATGTTTATAATGTTTCTAAAAATACACTGATTCTTTTGATGTTAAGTACATGAAAATATAATGTATGGTAGTTGTAGTACTTGTTACACTTGTGTGATAATAGTTGTAATTCAATAATAATAGTTATGCAAGTTAATATATATGTTAGGAGTGATAACTGACTGACACTTAAAAGACACATGCACTACAATAACATCCATGGTAAACGTTGCTTACAAGACCGGATAGTAGTGCTGAATAACATAGTGTCTGAATTAGGGTTGCAAATTGAATTAATGTTGACCAATGTTTAGTGTATGTAAGAAATCCTCCACAGGAAAAAGACTAGCGGTTACTTTCCTACTAGCTGCTTCTACCATGTTTGGATAGCGCCGCTTTATTGGAAACGACCACATTGACTGAGGATAAAAAACTAGCAAAGTTTGGTAAGGTAAATAAAATCAGTTGAGAGCATCTAAACGCACAATCGCACAATTGTTCAGCACTCTAGTAAGCTGATTGGCCTGTTATAAGGTTAAGGCAAAAGGTATTCAAAAGGTGTCGGAAATCAGTTTCAATAATTTCCAACCTTTTACTGTTAATGTTAATAAACCTTTGGTTAGCAGTCAAAATAGTAACCAGTCGATTATAGTTTCTCCAGCAAGGCTTGGACGTTTTCATCCATAGCTGCCCCAATAAGAACTGAGACAGCCTACTGAAACCATTGACAAGATCTCGCTTGGTTTGGGCATGCAAAGGAATGGAGTCTATTCAATGGTTGGCATGTAGCAAGGTTAGCTTTATGAAGGTCAGTCGATCCTTCAGTAGGTCCATAATGAAAGTAACATGCAATTCATGCATTCTACATAGTAGGATGTGAACGAAAAGTTGTTAGACTCGGGGCCGTAAATTATAACCGTGCATTGCGTTAGTGGTAATTGGGTTAGTGGAAGTGCATGAAGGTAGAGAAACCCATTTAACAAAAGTCGGATCCCTTCAGGCTTCGGTCTTCTCTAACCTGTCATTATGAATTATGTCGACAGGATTAAAAAATGGATTCAATACCTCAAATGTATTGACATGCTTTTCAACAACAATCAAGCGCGGGCCAAAGAATTTCGACGCCAACTTGGAATTCCTACTCGGGGTTTGAACCATTACGGTATCGCCAATTCGAATAGAAATAGGAACAGCACGCTTGTGTTGCTGTGCCATCATCTCGGCACGAGAAGCTTGTAGTCTTTCCCTGACCCTTTTGTGTACATTAGCAAAGACATGCAAATGTTGATCAAGGTAGCTATCTATGTTAAACACAGGTTTACTTGGCTTGGCCAATAGGTCATATGCCATCCGTTTATCCGCACCTTAAAGTATGTAGCGGGGAGACTTGCCCGTGGACTCGCACACTGAACTATTGATGCAGGCCGTCACGTATCTTCGTCACGTCACGTCACCAATCTTCCCAATTGTCGTGCAGCCTGTTTACGATATGTCATAACGCGTCAAGGAGCCTCCTGTTAATGCGCTCCGCCAGCCCATTCGAGCTTGGATGGTATGCGACCACGAAAGTCTGCTTAATATTGTACATTGTACAAATCTCCGCAACCAAAGCATTGCGGAACTCTGCGCCATTATCACTGATTAATAATCTTGCTGTGGAATATGAGTAGAAAAGGTGAGTAATTAATGCATGGGCTACAGTCGCAGACATTTTATTCTTCACCGGTGCAAGGACAGCAAACCTTGAAAAATGTTCTAGGTACACACACCAAAATATATTGCGAGCCGTGATGACTCTTGGGTAACTATAGAAGATATATAGCTACTACGTCCCATGTTTGCTCAGGTGGTGGGTATTATAATATAGGAGCGGGTCCTGATGTTGTCCCTTTGTGTAGGGCATAAGATACATACCTGGCAACATATTTTTAAATGGCCAGATGCATAGTGGGTCAAAAATACACACACCTTGTGGCTGCTAGGGTACGGTCACCTCCTGGATGTCCAGCCATGGGCATATCGTGCACAAGTTTAAGTATCGTCGGAACAAAAATGTCAAGAATAACATATTGTTCCACTGGGTCTCTTTTCTGGGGCCAATGTAGGCACAGTACCTTGTCAGTCGACAGGAAAAAATGTGCGTAATGCACTGGTATTGATGTTAAGGAGGTCGCATCGCCTGATTCTAAGGCATAGATGGCCTTCCACCGTGTCTAGATGTGTCTTCGTCACATCCGTCTTCGGTGTTGCAGGAAGGTTGGGGATTTTTGCAGATGCTGTGATGCTATTCTGCTAGTGACTTTGTACCCTTCCTTTGCCCCTCATCTACTACCTCTGATCCTGCCTCCCTCCCTCCTCACCCTCACACCTGGCCAATAGTACAGTGTCTTCCACTTAAATATCCTATCACCATCGTATCTTTCCATCAACCATCAACTCTTTCACAAGTTCTTGAGCATTTTCGCCACATGACCCCTCCAACAGGTCTCTCCGCCAGGTATTCAACTACTTCTTCCATGTGTAGTTTCATTCACCCCATCCCCCACTGTAACCTTTCTGTAGATCGTCTCTGTCTCGTTATAATTTTTTCAGTGGTGATATATTGTGACTGGCGATCTCTCTCTCTCTCTCTCCTCGTCTCCTCTCTCTCTCTTCTCTCTCTCTCGAATCTCTCCATCTCTCTCTCTCTCTCTCTTCTTCGATCTCTCTTCTCTCTCTCTCTCTCCTCTCTCTCTATTATATATATATATATATATCATATATATATATTGGAATTATCCATAAACCACCCCTCTCATAATTGGTAGAGTGGTGGTTTTGTTCCCCCCCCCCTGTGAGTGAGTATTTTCCGCCTCGTGATAGGGTGTATAGGGATGTATATATATAATTATAATGGTAATGGGTAATAATTAAGGTAATTTAAGTAAATGATTAGTACTGGGATAGGATAAATTAATATTCCCAGTGGTTAACTAAGCATTGCATTTAATATTGACCTTAATTTGAGCGCGGTCATGCTGCCCCATTATACTAGCACTAAGGAGGCGTGTAATTGGCTGCCGCCCTACACCAGCTAACNTCCTGTTTTTTTTGCTACAATGGTGATGTGTTGATGTACCAGGCTGTACAGGGTCCACCACCTTTAAATTTTCTCCATCGTTACACTGTTACACACCTGAAAGCCAAACAACGATATGTTACACCAATTTTTCTTATAACGCCCCTACTAAAATTACACAGATAGTGCTTTATGATAATCGAATAAGGATATAGGGCATTATCAACCATAGATGACTTATAGAAACTATTGATAAGATGTACATAATACCAATAAATCAGTTCTCCTATCACTACAATGGAGTTTAGCTAGCATTTCAGAGGGACTATAACAGCGAATGGCAGCCATCTTGGAAAATGGCCACCAATTACGTCACAGGGCAAATCGTCAATGGCCCTATAGCCAAATATCTTCCCATAGGCATGCACTAACTGTGTACCAAGTTTCATGCTTCTATCATCAAAGTCACAATTCAGCCAAATAATTCACATATCTGCTGTACTAATCCAGATTGTTGAAGAAACAAGACTTAGCAACAGCTCCGAGGGGGATCCCTGTAAAGGAAGGAAGGAAGTTGGCTTGGTTGTCATCGACTCAGTCCCAGCCCATCGCCCCGTCGCCCCGCCTCCACTTCAAGACTCACGGTCGGGGAGCGCGCCACACCCTACCTTGTTGGCCTAACCCTCCTAGACGCAACACCCGCCTCCCACCCTTGGATGTTGGTTTAACTTCAAAGGAAAATTTTTCTGCTACACCGCTAATATACTTAGGTGAGATTAAACATGCATATGAGCTGACACTTCATTGAAATTTAATTAATTACATTAATTTGCTAGCGATTAATTCATTTCATATTTTATTGATTAATTATATTATCCATGTGAAAAGATATATGACATATTTCATGAGAGTTCTAATTGATTGAATATAAGCTCATCAATACTAATATTGTTATTACTTCATTTATAGTATTTTTTAGTATATTAATATATCAATATATATATCAATATATATATATATATATATATATATATATATTATATATATATATATATATCTATATATATAATATATATATATATATATATATTATATATATATATATATATATATTATATTATATATATATAATATATATATATATATATATATATATTATATATATATGTATATAATAAAAGCGAAAGTGTGTGTGTGTGTATGGTCTGTGTGTGTGTGTGTGTGTGTGTGTGTGTGTGTGTGTGTGTGTGGTATAAGTTCCGCCCCCCGTGGCGGAATCCCATCATATACCACATTTTTGGAACCAGGTTGACCAGGGGAAGGTTTTAAGCCAACTTATGAGATGATCCGATCACTTTTTTTTTTTTAGCAGCCTATTAGCGATAATTGTGAAAAAAGTGGGTTGCGAGAATTGAGGAAGCCTTGATGTAGGGTGATGGGTAATGGGTGAGTGAATGGGTGGGTGATGGGTAATGGGTGTGGGGTGATGGGTGAGTGAATGGGTGGGGGGTGATGGTGATGGGTGAGGGAATAGAGGGGGGGTGATGGGTAATGGGTGAGTGAATGGGTGTGTGGTGATGGGTAATGGGTAAGTGAATGGGTGGGGTGTGATGGGTAATGGGTGAGTGAATGGGTGGGGGGTGATGGGTAATGGGTGAGTGAATGGGTTGGGGGTGATGTTAATGGGTTGGCGTTAATACATACATTTCTACATCCATGATTTCAGGAAGTTAGAAGGGGCTATCTGGAGAGTCTGTGTTTGGTGGGCCGAGGCCCACCAATAGCCCTCCGCAGGAGTAGCCAAAAAGTCCGCCCGGAGGGCGGCTTTGCGACTAGTATATATATATATCTTCTCTCTGTAAAATGTACTTTTCTTATTTTTGATGGCCAATACATTCAACGATAAGGCTGTAGATGCACCTGAGAATATGTACTCACATTATATAATTGCGGTAATAATAACAATTATTTTAATTTTATTAAGCAATTACTACTGATTCTACATATAGGTTATGGATCAAATTTTTCCTCTGGATCCTTTCTCCTGTACCATTCCAGTGTTGATTTCTCACTCATTCCCCTCAGCCATTCTTCTTTCCCTTTCTCTTCCACTCTCCTATTTATTTCCTTTTTGCACACAGCCATACTCCCATGTCTCATCACTCCTGGCACGAACATTCTCAGTTTACCTGTCCATCTGTCCACTTTTACTGAGTCTTTCATCCACTTCCCATACATACATAATGCTAGGGACTGCCACACCCTTCCATATTCCTCTCACCACTTCATACTTGTTGGCCCGACATCTTGCCACACTGCCTAGCCTTTCAACCCACTGGTTGGCTCTAGCTATCCTCTCATGTTTAGTTTTCTCACAGCCTTTATCATCCAACCAAATACCCAGATACTT
Source organism: Chionoecetes opilio (assembly GCA_016584305.1). Lineage (NCBI taxonomy): Eukaryota > Metazoa > Arthropoda > Malacostraca > Decapoda > Majidae > Chionoecetes > Chionoecetes opilio. The sequence goes on from JACEEZ010013810.1 coordinate 132,376, forward strand.
GTAGTCTTTCATTCTCTTTATTTCATTCCCACCCACCATCCAAATCCTGTCATCATCAGAGTCATCCCCATTCACCACCAACACCTGACTCTTCTCCTTACTGAGCCTAACATTAAAGTCCCTTCCATACTCAGTCACAGCATTCAGCATCTCTTGTAGCTCATTGTGGTTTTCACTAAGGATCACCACATCATCTGCATACATCAGTACACTCAACACTTCATCTCCAATTTTCACATCCAGACCTGTACGCTTCACTCTCACTGCCATTTCCTCAACATATAATCCAAAAGTAGAAGAGAAAGGACACAACCCTGTCTTACTCCTCTCTTACTATTCACTCATCCAGTCTCGAGGTCACCCATACTGAACTTGGCCTGTGTGTTCTCATACATACTGCTGATTATCTTAACAACCTTCTCACTCATGCCAATCGTCTCCAATACCTTACATAGCATTCTCCTATCCACTCTGTCATACGCTTTCTCAATATCTAGCAAGGCTAGATATTTCTTTCTTCCCTCCTTCCTTGTTCTCGCAATCACTTAATTCACTACAAACATATTGTCCTCACCTCTTCTGTCTTTTCTGAATCCATTCTGCTCTTCACCCATCACCTTATTTCTTTCCACAACTTCACCTAGTCTTTCATTCAGTACACCACAGAAAATCTTACATACCGTGTCACACACCGCTATTGGCCTGTAATTTTTAATCTCCTTCCTACTCTTGTGTCCTCCCTTATATATGAGGGTCACTCTACTGTCATTCCAGGCACCAGGCACCCTTTCCTCTCTCCATATATGTCCAAACAACTCATGCATTCCTTCAATTACTCCCTCACCTCCCTCTCTATAGAATTCATTCGGGATACCGTCCATTCCAGGGGCCTTTCCATTTTTCAGTTTTCTTACATACCCTTCAATCTCATCCATTCTAATTTCTTCTTCCATCATTTCCTCTATTTTCCTCCCTAAGGTGACGTTCCCTAATAGTAGGGTCACTTAGGGCGATTCGCTTCACATTAGGTGAAGGAAGTATTTTGAGGGTCTTATCCTAAGCATTTTGTGCCGCTGAATCCGAAAATCGTAGTTGGGTCACTCGTTAGCGGTAAGTTTTTGCGCAATTTGCAATTTGGCAATTTGGCAATAAAATTGGCAATTACAAATTGCAGAATGAGAACCAGACGTCGTAGAGACCTTGTTTTGGACTCAAATTGAAGCTTATTAAGAGTGCATAAAATGTTATTGAGTACTCCGCGGTTGTATCTGTTCGCATTACTGAACTATAAGGAAATTAGAGATAAGTGGAAAAAAGGGAAAAAATATAAAAGGAATTTTTGGCCTTAATTTCACTCAAAGTCATGAATGTTTCTGGCTGTATCTGTTCTCATAAAGGCACTACCGTCTGTTTAAATAGAAAATGGAAAATTTCTCTGACTGCCCCCTCATGGTCGTATTTTATGACATACGTAATGAAATTTCGCGGACAGGAGACTGGGCGCTGCACCTGAAGACGTTGGAGGAGTTGGGACCGTTCTTCTTCGCCATGAATCGAAGCTCCTACCCCCCGGGTTTTCGTCTCGGTTTACGTGGCCATGATGCAGGACCTCCGCCTCAAGAATCCAAGAGCGTGGACGAAATTTGGAGAAACACTGGGTCGTCCGAAGTCGTTGGTACCTTTCACGTCCCTTGGCTGGGGACCATGCCTTGGAACAGGTGAACCGGACTCTGAAAGGTTTGACGGGGGGCTTGTAGGGATCACGAAAAATCCCTCGACGGGGGACCAAAGTTCTTCTTGATCCAAGACGAACTCTTGGCAATCAAGGCCAAATCATTCGGAAGTTCTGCTACGGCATCAAAGCACCACAAGGACAGCCCAGGGGCCCACGAAGAAGACACACGAGATGACCAAAGAGGTTGCTGGTCTTCTTCGCCAGCATAACCCCTTCACTCGCGAGAAAGCCCAACTCACCACCGTCCTTTCCCGAAAGGGTTTGTTCCAGATAAGATGGGGGACGCACTGACAGAATCGAGGAGACTGGCAAGGAAGCTCTCTTGAAGTACGAAAGGGAAGGAAATCAGGACGCGCAGCAAAGTCCATGGGAGGCCCTGCATCGTCAGCCTACCAATACATTCAAACGCTGGGCAAGAAAGCCAAAGTTTCATGGGAGGGAAGCAGGTGATGTCACGGGATCCTCAGACTTCACTCGGCGCCTGCTGCTCGCCCTCCAACTCGACAGCAGTCTGGACCTTCGCACCATCATCTCCAACTATGAGCTCTCCCTGTTCCCTCTTGCCCTCTTTGACGCCCAAGGCCACCCGGGGTCACGACAAAAAAGTCCCCCTTTCTCAGGTTCTGGAGAAGATGAACGCGGCGGTCTCCACGGCCTCGCAAACCCCTTCATCCTCTCGCGTGCTGGTCCTCGAGGGGATGGCTATCCTTTCGCAGCACCCCGTTTCCGGCTCAGCAAATTTTAAAGGACTGGTTGATCCCTCCTGCGGGAGTTCCCCACTGGGTTTTTGGCTACGGGGAGTTGCACCTTGTTTTTGGGACAGGTACGACATCGGCGGCCCCTCAAAGACAAGACGAGGGAACAGCGAGCCCGAAGGTGGAGGATACGATATCGACATCCAAGCAGCGACGAGGATCAAGCTGGAATGACCATGGCTAACATCTTGTCCACCAAAACCCAACAAACTGCTATGACCTCTCTCATTGCCTCCCAAATCCAGCACCATTCATGGGGATTTACGCGTCGCCCTGCGCGTGGCGCGACAAAGCCGTGGAAAACTTCTGGACCGGACGGAGCCAAGTTCGCTTCAGAACAAGAGGAAGCGGACACTAAGATGAATATTTTCATCTCTCCATGCTCGACAAAGATGTGGAGGCAAACCGTAGTTTCTCGGACACTGACGTCCTCGTCCTCCTCCCCCGACACTTCCCAAGATACCTCCCAACACGTGCCTCCAGCTTGGCAAGACGACTTTCAACGTTCAGCTCATCCACGATGTGAACTGGCTCTCACGGGGGATTTTGATCACGTCCTTCCATGCTCTACTGGGTTGCGACACCACTTGCGCCCTCTTCAGGAAAGGGAAGTTGCAAGCTTGGCCTGTGTTCCAGGCGGCCGACCAGGCAACCCTCGACGCTTTGGTTTCCTCCGAAGCCCTGGTCCGCTGACGCCCGAGGGGGCCTGGACGTGCTGTGCCGATTCGTGAGCAGAATTTACGGATATACCTGCTCTCTGCCGCAGGCGAGGTGGACGGCACTTCAGAAGAAGAAGGTTGGAGCAGCACTGGCCCCTCCGACAGTCAAAAGCCACCACCCAGCACATTATGCGAGCCCCGCTACAGGCCCTCGTCTGGGAGGGGGGCTGTGAAGAAGGAGTTGGTGGACCCTCGACCCGACCAAGTACGGCTACGGACCAAACCTGGCGCCTATCCCTTCCACCCTGCCTCCCGCCCCGCAAAGTATCATGGATGGGATGCAGTGCGGATGCAAGACGAACTGCTCGACCAATCGCTGCCCCTGTCAACGCCTGCAGGACTCCTTGTTCGGAGCTTTGCGATTGCTCCCCCGAGATGTGCATCAACGACGAGGAAGATGGGCATGAGGACGTCGATGGCGTAGACGACTAGATATTCGATTTTTTTCAACTTTTTTGAACGCTCGCTATCGCAAGTAAGGATTTTTTGGTTTCTAATTGTTATTTTCCAAAAATACGCGGAGGAGACTCGGGTTTTGTTGTTTGAAATTTTGTGTTCTGGATTATACTCGGGTCACTCGGCGGAAAAAAGGCTTTCGCTTCACCTTGGTGAAGGAAGTATTTTGAGGGTCTTATCCTAAGCATTTTTCAGTTGAAATACCCTGTTCTACGCAATAATTGTACCCACCCCTTTCACAAATTCGTTAATTAAATGTGTCCTAAGAACAATTGTTTGTTATTTTACTTTTTTTACTAATTAAAATTTAGTTTTAATTTTAAGAACTCAGGGTTTAAGGCCAAAATTATTCCTTTATATTTTTCCCAATTTTTTTCCACTTATCTCTAATTTCCATTATAGATCAGTAATCCGAACAGATACAACCACGGAGTACTCATAACATTTTATGCACTTTAATAAGCTTCAATTTGATCCAAAAAAGAGGTCTCTACGACGTCTGGTTCTCATTCTGCAATTTGTAATTGCCAATTTTATTGCCAAATTGCCAAATTGCAAATTGCGCAAAAACTTAACCCCTAACGAGTGACCCAACTACGATTTTCGGATTCAGCGGCACAAAATGCTTAGGATAAGACCCTTCAAATACTTCCTTCACCTAAGGTGAAGCGAAAAGCCTTTTTTCCGCCCTAAGGGGACCGACTATAAGTCACTATCAGCATCATTCACACCTCCAATATCTTTCCAGAAGTCTTCTACAGCTCTGACCATTTCCTTTTTCTCTTAGTGACCTGCCATTTACCACTATTCTTCTACATTTCCTGTATGCTTACTCTCTTCTCTCTCAAGAACTTATACCATTCCCTACCCCCTTCCTCACCTTTTTCCCTAAGTTCTTGATCACTTTTTCTCTCTTCATTCACTTTTTCCTTCCTCACCAAGCATTTCACCTCCTTTTGCTTACTCTTATACTCTTCCCATGCCCTTTCATACTCTATTCTTTCAGCTTCACTGTTTGACCCATTCCCTTTTTCAGACTCCTACACTTCCTATTTGACTGTTTCCTTTCTTTCCTGGCCTTGTCGATCTCATTGTTCACCAACTCTTTCTTGCCCCGCCATTTGCTCTCTTTCTGGCTTCCCCGACATGATTGATCTTGATCTTGATCTTGATGTTACAGGTGGCCTTTTCTTCAAAGGCCAGGCCTTTAACCGGCTGCTCCTGTGAGTCTTGTTCTTGTTTGTTTTTTGGGGTGTAGAGTCTATTGTCTATTTCTCATATTTAACACATTCTTTCCAAAAACTCTTTCACTGTCTCAATCATCCGTCCACTTGTCTCACCACACAGTCCCAGCATAATAACATCCATTCTCTTCCTATCCTTTCAACCACCCCGTTCATTCACATCCCATTTCAGTCAAAACCACACGCACATTTCCATTCTCTCCCGCTATACTTCTCACATTCTAATATCACATGTTCCACTGGGTTTTATCCTCACCCATTTTCACACTCTGGCACACTTTTCTGCCTGACTCAGACCATCTGTATTTCTTGCATTTACATCCAAGCACTGTGATCTGGCTTGGAAGAGAAGGTCGCCCCCCCGGTTCCATCATACACACTTTTATACGCTGGTGCCCCTTTCTCCTTATAAACCCTTCTAGGGTTTTCTTTGCTCCATCTCTTTCTTCCACTTACTCAGCCCCACATACTTCACTACTCTATCGATCTCAATTTTCCACTTTCTCACATCCCACTCAAGGGCCCTTTTTCATCACCGTTCATCATTTTCCATTCAACTACATTTGGTCTTCCATCTATCAGTTGATACATCCACAGAATCGCAATCCACTTCTATCTACCATTTTCTGGCATCGCTCCCCCCATTTACTACTACATTCACTCCACAAATAAACTTTTTGTGCCAATCTTGTGTCCTCCATTCGTACCATCTGATCTTATACCTAAGTGTTACTTTTGAATGTCTCTCCCTAAATGTACTCCATCCCATGTCACCTCTTAAACCTTCAGTCGCTGCATACTGGGTGCATTCAGTGCCATTCTCGCTACTCTATTCTGTCCCACTTCCAATATCTCTATTTCACTCTCATTCCATGCAAACACATCCATACCATACATAATGCTTGGGACAGCCACACTCTTCCACACTTCCCTCAACACATCATACTTGCTTGCCCTCATCCTTGCCATACTCCCAAATCGACCAACCCACTGATTTACCTGGCTGATCTTTTCAGTCTTTGCTTTTCCACATCCACTGAACTCATGCACATCCCTAGGTACTTGTATTCACTAGTTTGCTCTAATTCATTCGCTCCCAGTCTCCATGTAGCGTTTCTGTCATCCTCTGTTATATTTACTATCATCACCTTACTTTTCTCACTGCTAAATTTTACTCCAAAGTCTCTCCCATACTCATTCACCACATCTAACAGGCTCTGGAGTTCCTCGGCCGACTCACTCATAACTACCATATCATCTGCATACATTAACAAACTTATTTTGTAATTTCCTGCTCTCACTCCATCATCCATTCTTCTCATCCTTACTGCCAGTTTTCCCCAGTATACAGACTAAACAAGGTTGGGGACAGAGTGCATCCTTGCCTAACACCTCTCTCACTCCTCACCCATTCTGTTTCTATATTACCTAGCCTATATTTTGCTCTAGTGTCTTCATACATGCTTCTCACTATGTTCACTGTGGAAATTATCCACCAAACACCCTGTCATAATTGGTAGAGTGGTAGTTTATTTCCCATCCCCCCTAGTGAGAGGTATTTTCCGCTCATCATAGGAGGGCGCGTATAGGGATATGTATATATAATTGTAATGGTAATGGGTAATAATTAAGGTAATTTAAGTATATGATTAGTACGGGGATAGGATAAATTAATATTCCCAGTGGTTAATAAGCATTGCACTTAAATAATTAGCACCTTAATTTGGAGCGCGGTCATTGGCTGCCGCCCATTTAGATTCTAGGCCACCTGTGACCTACACGTGGCATAGGTATTGGTAGCGGGGGTCTCGCCACTCTCGGAGAATCAGTACACTCCAGCCATCCCCAGGAGTAACAGTTAATATACGTGCTTGTCTAACAGTACACGCCAGACCCTCGCCTTAATAACATCTCTTACTAATATACGTGTTTGTATAAAGAAGAGATTTGTACATATAAGTGTAAAAATCAATAGGACGTGTTAGAATAAACACACTGATAACAGCGGTGCGTCATGGATAACAGGGTGTGAAAACCAACCTGACGCGATAACGAAACACTAAGTCTCCAGCCCTCCGCCTCTTGTCAATCACGGGCTCTGATCACGCAGCGACCACATCGGATCACCGGACATGCAGTATTAATCACCACCTGATCCGCATTTCAACCCACTATCCACCGATAAGTATCCTAGTTAGTTGATTAGCTGGTATAATGTGTCGGGAGATAGAACATGGGTTTGATGATTAGGTAAGGACTTGAAATTAAATATGTATGTTAAACAAATTCCCACATTGGTGCCCCGAGTTAGGAATATTGATGTTCATGTGATTCAAGGTGGTCGTTAAGTGAGGTAATTATGAGTCTATCACAACCGCTGGTTATGAGGCTGGAGGCGGGGTATTTCGCGGCGTCAAGAATGACTCAGCTGTTCAACTACCATATGCCAGGTAGTAGATAACAGAGGTTGCGTAGTACTAGTTAGTTGTAGTAGTTAGGTGGTGGTTGAAATTATATACGCTTTGCTACGCGTCCTTGTCAGGCCGAGCAGGCTCTAGCACTACTTAGATATAATTAATTATCAACTAACACCTATATATATAGTAACGTAATCTTCCATTTAATATTTATTTGACTGAGTTAATCAATTAAAATCATGGCGGCAGGGACTAAAACATTAGCTGCTAACCCTATAGACTATAATAGTTTAAACTCAGGTCTGCTAATGCTAAAAACTATATTGGAAAAATATGAGACGACTTACTGCATATATGAAGTTAAATTAAGACAAGCTGGGGATAAAGAAATTATTTAGCAATGTGTTATCAATCATGAACACGAATGTCAAAGATATCTCGATAAAGTAATTGAATATGAGGGATTACTGGAGTGTGCTCATATTCCATCTACAGCTAAAGCTTCTTTAACCCAAAGTTTCCAAGGTATTAAGCCAGAACCCTCCCCCCCAGGGAGATCACGATTATTACGCCTGAAGGTAATCAGCTATATCAGCCACCCTCAGAGTTTAAGGATCCCTCGTTAGTGGGTAGTTATCCTGCGCCTGTTACGCAAATCAAACAGCCTGTAATTACGATTCAAACTTCTCAGCCTACCAGTAAACCACTTAGACCTACTCAAATAATTGATACAATCCCTACATCTGGGGCGATTTCTAGTGCAGTACGAATAATAAATTGTGTCTTATGTGAGGGGGAACATAGACCCTCCACATGTAATATCTATTCAGATGATTACACGAGAGTTGAAAGGTTAATGCGCCTTGGTAATTACCTAACCTGTCTCCGTGGTAAACATGCTTCAAATGCATGCCCTATAAGCTTAAGAGCTTGTAGGAAATGTAAACAATCTGTTCAAAACATCGCTCTATGTCCTAACAGTGATAATAACTCAGACCCTACAGTAGTTAAAATGGCAGTCACTAATAAGAGTAGTTCAGCAGTTGTTCCCACTGCGGATTTGAATGTGAGCCATAATGGTCATTCAGTCAATGTAAAGACGATGTTTGACAGTGGTGCACAAAGATCCTTCATAAGCAGGGAGATGGTTGAATTGCTACAACTACCCATAATTAATAAAGTGAACTTAGCCATATCAGGTTTTCTTGCCAATAAGGAGGCTCAAACCTTTGACATAGTTCAACCCCTAGTCCAATTCAGAAGATATAAATGTAGGGTAGCTGCTGTAGTAGTCAATAATATTGGTATCAGTTTAACTGTTAATGGACTAAAGGACACAGCTGAAATGCTGAGGGATAATGGTGTTAAACTAGTTAGCAATACCTTCAAAGACGTTGATGGTCCTTTCCAATTAATAATAGGAGTGGATTATTTTGGGCGTTACCTAAGGAAGGTCATCAAAATACATAACGTCTCAATGTTCACCAGTGCTGGTGGTAAGGTAATAATGGGACCCATCCCACATACCCATACAGCCGAACAACAGGAGAGTATTCCTAGTCATGCAGAACCCCTACTAATTACCAAAATTGGAACCACTTTCTTGCCCACACCAATGGGGAGTTTTCAAAGCTAAGCCGCCAGATGTCTCTCGCGCTCTCATATCCTCTGCCCTTTGAGCCTGAATGATCTATCATTTACCGTAAATTCCCTGTACTTTTTCGGGACATATCAGAATTACCCTTCAATACAACAACTGAAACAGTTCTTTAAAAAAATGTAGTTTATCATTTTATTTGTCTGCAGTGGATGAAAATATTGGCAAAAGAATTGAATATTTGAAAACTCAATCTTTAAAAATCGTCTTTTCATGAAAACACGCAAGTTGAAGCAGAATGAGGCTTCAGGAAATATCTACTTGTAGGTAAGCATTCACTGAGTACCTGTTTTAGGTGTATATGTCTCTCTTACGACGAAAATATAACCAAAACACAGTGTGGCGTTCAGCATCTCCACAGAAACCATCCCGCCGGCAGGATCTGCTATAGCTCACTTTCCTGTTGTCATCACACACTCAGCACCGCCGATCCCTTATACCTCACGGCTCACATCCCTGATACTCCTAACCCCTCAACCCCAGAGGCTGTCATCCTAACTATCATCACCCGCTGATCTCTTCACACTGTCTGTCCTCTACTGGAATATTCGCGGCATCCGCTCCCACATACCGGAGACTCGTCTCCTTATTTCGTGTTCTTAGCTTCAAGTTATGCTGCCTCCGAAAACACTTTCTTATTTACCCCCATATCCTGATTTCGAATTACGGTTTTGTTTCCTCTTATTGCCTTGTTTGTCCTCCAGAAAACAACCCATATGTTTCTCTAAACGTAAAATTCTCACTCTACCGAACTCATTGTCTTTAAATTAAGACTCCCTGTTTCGCACTTACTGATTTAGTCTTCTTCCTCTAACAGATAAACCTGTTGACATAGGATAAACCAGAGGACTATAGGGTATTCAGAAGGAATTAAGGGTTGATTGAATGATTCAGAGAGAAGGGGATTGAGGTGGAGGTACGTAGCGGCGGAGCTATTTAGTAAACAAACATTTCTACTGTCTTGCATACAGGACTGTCTTTGAGTTGCCAAGCACTTTAAATTACTTCTTGGTTAAATGTTCGTCGTAAGAGAGACATATACACATAAAACAGGTACTCAGTGAATGCTTACCTACAAGAAGATATTTCCTGAAGCCTCATTCTGCTTCAACTTGCGTGTTTTCATGAAAAGACGATTTTTAAAGATTGAGTTTTCAAATATTCAATTCTTTTGCCAATATTTTCACCCACTGCAGACAAATAAAATGATAAACTACATTTTATATTAAGAACTGTTTCAGTTGTTGTATTGAAGGGTAATTCTGATATGTCCCGAAAAAGTACAGGGAATTTACAGTAAATGATAGATCATTCAGGCTCAAAGGGCAGAGGATATGAGAGCGCGAGAAACAGGCTTGAGCGTGAGCTTATTAGAAAACTCCCCATAAGTGAGGTTTTAGAGGAAAGTGGTATTCCAGTTCATAATGAATATATTGCCACTAATGAAAATCCTAATAATAATGTGTCGCGAGGAGATAATAACCTCAAATTGAATACAGGATTATGGTTTAAAGGCCCTACCTGGCTGAAAGAGTGTAATAATAATCCTAATAAGGTTTCCACTCAGTCAGACATATCTGAAGATATAATAAGGGAACCTGAATTGATCCCAGATCCTGTGATAGACATAGAAAGGTTTTCCTTATTGAGCAAACTAATTAAGACTACTAATTTAGTCTTTCAATCCATTAAAAGGGATAGTTCTGATCCTTTGAAGTTCTGGATCAGAACAATACAGAAGCAGGTATTTCCTGAGGAATATCAGCTCTTGGCCTCAGCCAGCCCACATAGGAACAAATTGACCAAATTATTAGGTCTGTACCTTGATCATGAGGGCATAATTAGGTGTCGAGGTCGAAATTTGAAAGCTGATCTTCCAAATACCACCTGCCATCCCATACTAATTCCCAAACGCCATCATCTTACAAAATTGTTGGTGGAAGAATATCATAGGAACTCCTTACATGGTGGAATGGCTACAATATTAGCCGATATCAGGTGTAATTTTTGGATAAATCATGGTAGACAGGCAGTCAAATATTACCTCAAATCTCTCATTAAATTTAATAGATCTGAGTGTAGACTAGTCTCCTATCTAGGTCCCCCTGAACTTCCCGCTGATAAAGAGATCCTAAAACCATTTGAGGTCAATGGTGATGACTACACTGGGGATACTATAACATCTATTCCCTGCAAGGTTAATATTCCCTGCAGTGTTAATATTCCCGGAAGGGTTGATACTCCCTGCAGGGTTAATATTCCCTGCAGGGTTAAATTCCCTGCAGGGTCAGGAGATAGCTCTCCCCCCGATCAAGTATATGTCAGCATATTCACTGGTACCTCTATCAGAGCTGTTAATTTTAAAATAGCTAAAGACCAAAGTGCCGAAACCACTAATCAAATGTTCCGGCGCTATGTGGCCTGGGGTGATGTCACATGAAGCGGACCTTCAGTTTTCGCCGGCCTCCAGTGTGGAAATTATCCACCAAACACCCTCTCATAATTGGTAGAGTGGTAGTTTGTTTCCCCCCCCCCCATAGTGCGAGGTATTTTCCGCTCATCATAGGAGGGCGCGTATAGGGATATGTATATATAATTGTAATGGTAATGGGTAATAATTAAGGTAACTTAAGTATATGATTAGTACGGGGATAGGATAAATTAATATTCCCAGTGGTTAATAAGCATTGCACTTAAATAATTAGCACCTTAATTTGGAGCGCGGTCATTGGCTGCCGCCCATTTAGATTCTAGGCCACCTGTGACCTACACGTGTCATAGATATTGGTAGCGGGGGTCTCGCCACTCTCGGAGAATCAGTACACTCCAGCCATCCCCAGGAGTAACAGTTAATATACGTGCTTGTCTAACAGTACACGCCAGACCCTCGCCTTAATAATATCTCTTACTAATATACGTGTTTGTATAAAGAAGAGATTTGTACATATAAGTGTAAAAACCAATAGGACGTGTTAGAATAAACACACTGATAATAGCCGTGCGTCATGCATAACAGGGTGTGAAAACCAACCTGACGCGATAACGAAACACTAAGTCTCCAGCCCTCCGCCTCATGTCAATCACGAGCTTTGATCACGCAGCGACCACATCGGATCACCGGACATGCAGTATTAATCACCACCTGATCCGCATTTCAACCCACTATTCACCGATAAGTATCCTAGTTAGTTGATTAGCTGGTATAATGTGTCGGGAGATAGAACATGGGTTTGATGATTAGGTAAGGACTTCAAATTAAATATGAATGTGAAACAAATTCCCATATATATTTTGGCTCAACCCAACCTTTTCCAAAACCTTGCAAAACATTTTTCTGTTTAACCTATCATAGGCTTTCTCAATGTCTAAGAACCCAAGGTACAGTGTCTTTCCCTCCCTTTCCTTCTTTTCAATTTTTTCATTCACCACAAACATGTTGTCCTCTGCTCTCCTATCCACTTGAAAATCATTTTGCTCCTCACCTAACACCATAGCTCTCTCCAACCATTTACACAACCTTTCATTCAACACTGCACTAAAAATTTTACCTACTGTATTCATTAGGGCTATTGGTCTATATTTATTCAATTCACTCCTACTCTTGTATCCTCCTTTATGCAATAGAGTCACTCTACATTCATTCCATTTTCTAGGCACCCTTTCTTCTTCCCACACACGGTTAAATAAGTCAGTCATTCTGTCAATCACCACCTCACCTCCATTCTTGTACATCTCATATGGTATTTCATCCGAGCCTGCTGCTTTTTCATTCTTTTGCTTCCTAACACACTTCTCTACTTCATCCCTGCTAATCCATTCATTCAACTCTTCCGCATCTTTTCTTTCCAATGTTATACATTCTGGTCTTACGTCAAAGATATCACCAACGCCTCCAATGTTTTCCCAAAAGTTTTGTATAGCCTCTTTGATTTTTGTCTCATCTGTTACACATTCAGCATTTACTTTCAAGACTTTCACATCTTCATTCCAAGACATATTTTCCCCTCTCATGAATCTGTACCACTCACGCCCACCTGCAAGTCCTTTCTCTTTCAGGGATCGGATCTTACTCCTGTCACACATAACTTTTGCATCTCTTATCTTTCGTTTTGTTAGTCGCTGCTGTTTCACATATTATGTCCATGCATTCTGGTATTCATCCTCCGATTCTTCACTTTCTTGCCTCCTTTTCTTTAACCCTCTACATTGCCTGTTTAACCTTTTTTGTTCTTCCTTGCCTCTCTAATATCCCCATTCCACCACTCTCTGTCTTCCATTTGTTCTAATAAACCCTATTTTTTTAAGTGCAGCGCTCCTCACATTTTCCGTTAGTCTCTCATTTAGCTCATTCACCTCCTGCACGCTTTCTCTGTCCCACATCACACTCAGACACACTTGAAAATCTTCCCATTTTGCATCTCTCAACCTCCATTTGTTCTTCACCGTCCTTATTTTTGGCTCACTTTTACTCCACATCATACAGTCCACTACAAGCATATTGTGATCAGACACAATATCAGTTATTCCATCTTCATCTATCCACATTCGAGCAACACTCTCTCGCATTTTGCCATTCACCAACACATAGTCAATTGCAGACTCTAGGTTCCTTGCATTCCATGTCACGCGACCCTCTGCCACAGTCTCATTCAAGTTTTCTAACTCCAACTCATCTATAAATTCAGCAAGCATTTCTCCATTTTTATTAATTTGCTCTCCTAGCATACCCAGATGTGCATTCATATCACCCATAACCATCACACTCTCTCCGGCATGGTCTCTAAAAATCTTCTTTAGAATGTTGTACTTCATTCTGTTATCTCTCCCTGCTCTATCACCTTCAACCATCATGTACACCACAATCACTATAAACTTTTTTCGCTTGTCGTGCTGACCCAAACATTCTACTCTGACAGCAATAACATCCTCACTCATGGCACTGTTACCCACGTCTATCTCATCTACTTTAAGGTTTCCTTCCTTTCTATGAAGAAAGGCAACCCCTCCTCCTAGTTTCTCTTGTTTTTTCCGTCCTTTTCCAATCATCTCATACTCACTATCATGCATTCGTATATCGTCTGTTAAATGGGTTTCAGTCACACCAACTAGTTCAAATTTCCATTCACTCAATTCCTTGCATACATCCTCATATTTACCAACACCCCAACCCCTCACATTTACACATCCAAACTTCATGCATTCTCTCGCCTGGGTGGTGTCTCTTGTCTGTCTTCCTCGTATCCTCAAGTGATTGTTTTGATTTCCAGCCAGTTCCTGATGGGCTGTGCGGCCCCTCCTTCTGGTTCTTCTGCCGCATTCCTCGGTGCTGTTATTGGCACCGGGTTCACCTCTCTCCTCTTCACTCTTAGTATTCGTCGCTCCCAAGGATTTCCCCTGATTATATAAAAAAGTTCTGTGTTCTTTTCAGCTTCATTTTTGGCTTTTGCTTCCTCCCTCAGTGTCTTGTCAGTGTGATGCTCCTCCTTTGTTATGTCGTGTGCCAACCTAACGTGTCTGTACACCACTTTCTTTGCTTGCTTTAACCTAAATCCATTTTTCATGATCCTTTCTTTCAGTCCACTGTTTACTTTCACAAGTAGGGGCCTGGCTCTTATTGCCTCACTTTAGTCATCAACCAGTCCATTGTATCTTCCAATTCTATTGATGTGGATTAGATCACTATCATAACAGGTCAACCCAATCTCATTACATATTTCACTAAACACCATTCTGTCATGTTTTTCTTTTTCCTTTCTGATTTGTAAGTTCATACCCGTCAGAATCTCTTCCTGTACGTCATACTTAATTATATTGTCCTTGCGATCTAGTCTGCTCTGGATCTGTTGAGTTGTTTGCTGAATCACTTAATCCCCACTTGCTTGTTTGCTTGTGTCACTTTTAATATCCTCACAGACTGTCCTTGCCTCAGTCAATAGAATATCCTTATATGATGAACTAACTTGTTCTTTCACTTCATATTGCACCTTAGTTTTCAGTGCAGCAATATTCTCCCGAACTTCCATTACATTATCCTTGATATGTGACTATCTTATCCTCGAGGCTTATCATTTTTGCTTCCAAGGTTCCGAGCCTATTCATCAGGCTATGGGTGCCTTCCGAGTTTCTTTCTACTACTTCACGAACCCACGAGCGCATAATGTTCCTTTAAAGGAACATGTAAATAGTATATTTCAAATGCTCCATAATTCTAAATGTGTCAACTAATTTACGTTTTCTTTGTCTCAATATCTTGAGAGAACGTTCTGTTTTCAAATGTGCAGGTCATTTCTCTCCAGTTCTTTCCACGAAGAGGAATATTCCAGCATCTCTTACCACAAAAATTGAAGTTTCTTCAAAATGTCTAGAAAAAGGTGAGCTAATATATATAACTTAGTTTAAATAGATATAGTTTTATTGATAGGTGTCATAAATTAGAAAAGAATGTCTAAGGAATAACCGGCAGTCATCATATTATAGTAAAGTTTCATATTGTGTATAATAGGCGAGGTCAAACATCGATGATCCTCTGAAGGAACATCATGGAGCCCGGTGTTGCAGCCATTGTCACCGTTGAAATGATTTATCAACTGTTATTGGCATAATTTCACACATTACCTGTATACAGCCTAGTTGTATTTTTTTCCTAGTTTCTGTCATTAATGATTGATAGATTTTGTTAAGTGTACCAAATATAAAGGAATTCAATGTTGATTATTATCATAGCAATAAATTACCCAAATATCTTTTGCAGGGATTTCATGAATGTTGAAGAGGCACTTACCTACCTATATTCCATACCTGACGATGATGAGGCTACGGGCATCGATATAGCGCTTGAACCACCTGATGATGGGGATGAATCAGATGCAGATGATCCAAGTGAAGATGTTGTTGATGTAGGAGAAGAAAATGTGAAACTACTTGGACCCCGGTTACTAGCTAAGGCACCTCACATTGAACTAATAAACAGAAATTCATGTGTAGAACCCAGTACATCCTGGTCAACTACAGTAAATTTCCAGGAAGAGGATGCATTACAGATTTCATCGCAGGAGAAAACTATGACAGTTATGGAACCATCGAGGAAGAAGCAGAAAAAGGCAAAACCTAAATATGAATGGAAAATATGCAGTTCTCCTGAACCAAATACCTATGTTGAGAGAAGAAAGTTAGATCATAGTAGTTAGCACATTCCCGTAATTTTGGATAGGTGGGCAGATGAAGGTTTAACTCCTTATGACATATTTACTAGATTTTGGAATGATGAGATAATGGAACTCATAACAGAAGAAACAAACAGGTATCACCAAGTAAAATTTGGTAAACAGCTCCATGCTACCATCAATGAGTTATACCAAGTGCTGGGCATATTTCTTTTATCAGGCTATAATAAAGTCCCTAACCGTCGCTTGTTCTGGTCAAGATGTGCTGATACTAGAAATCTTGCTGTTATTCAGTGTGGAATGTCAGTAAACAGATTTGAGGGAAAATTTTTAGAAGCTTACATTTTTCAAATAATTCAAAAATGCCTGCAGGTGACAAAATATATAAGATAAGGCCTTTATTTGATCATTTTAACAAATTATTTTGGACTTAGCTCAACCACTTCCTATGACATGGGCTGTTGATGAAGCAATGAACATATTATGGGCATCATGGCTTCAAACAGTTTATAAAAGGAAAGCCTGTGAGATTTGGGTTCAAATTCTGGTGTTTGTGTTCAGCTGAGGGTTTTCTTGTCTCCTTCAAATTGTATGAAGGTAGGGATTCTGGGTATGAAAAAGACCTTACAATCGGAGAATCAGTTGTTCAGACTGACATGAGGAATAGTTCCTCCAGAGAGTAATGGATATATAGATAGTTTTTTCACCACTCTACCTCTCCTTCAGTCATTTAGGGAAACAAATATAAATCTTACAGGTACCATACGCAAAAATAAAGTAAGAGATGTGCCTCTAACTGACATGAAGAAAAAAGAAAGAGGAACTTCAGAAATATTCAAAACTAAAGAAGAAACATTAGCTATTTGTCAATAGAATGATAACAGTGACGTCAGAGTCGCAACCAACAAGACCGACAGTACTGCATTAGCTATGAGTAAATGTACAAGGTGGTCAAAACAAAAGAAAGAGGTAGTAACCATTCCACAACCAGTAATAATTCAGCAATATAATAATGGAATGGGAGGAGTGGATTTATTTGATCAATTTCGAGGCAAGTACAGAGTGTCTTTCCGTAAGCGTGTGTGGTATTATCCTCTATTCAGATTTATTTTAAATACATCAATTATAAATGGATGGCTTTTGTATAGAAGGATCAGTAAAGTCTCTGAGTTAGACTTTATGAGAGATGTCGTGAACATTCTCTTGAAACCATCTGAAAAGCCTGGAAAATGTGTACCAATCAAACTTCCTGAACTAGTGCGGTATGATAGGATTGGACATAATATTGTGATGTGTGAGAGAGCGCAGGTGTGGAGTGTGTAAGAAAAATGCAAAACCAAAGTGCACAAAATGTGATGTTGCACTACATGTCCCATGTTGGCTGCAATACCATACAAAAAAATGAGGGACAAGACTAAATACACAGAAAGTGACAAATGTATGGAAACAATTGTAGCAATGCATGAAACTTTTTTCATTGATAAATTACATGTTTTCTTGTGAAAGATAAGGTGTATATGTAATATATATATTTTATATATATATATATATATATATATATATATATATATATATGTAGTATATATATATACATATACATATATATATATATATATATACAGTATATATATTATATATATATATAAAATATATATATATATATATATATATATATATATATATATATATATATATATATATATATATATATATATATATTTTATTATATATATATATATATATATATATAGAGAGAGAGAGAGAGAGAGAGAGAGAGAGAGAGAGAGAGAGAGAGAGAGAGAGAGAGAGAGAGAGAGAGAGAGAGAGAGAGAGAGAGAGAGAGAGAGAGAGAGAGAGAGAGTATATATATATATATATATATATATATAGTATATATATATTATATATATATATATATATATTAATATTATATAATATATATTATATATATATATATATTTTATATATATATATATATATATATATATATATATTTTATATATATATATATAATATATATATATATATATATAATATGTTATATAAAATTCAGTTGATATAATTTCTTATGTAAGGACATATATTACACCTTTTAATTTACCTTAATTTGTTTTGTTACCCTTGAGTCATGAAAAACATATAAAATAAGAGAAAATATACATAGACCTAATGTGAGCTAAAAAGCGAACCTCCATGGTGTTCCTTTAGAGGAACACCTCAGAACTCAGTAACTAACAGACCGGTCATCAAAATATTTAGTGAATAACAGTTTTAGGTACAGATATGTAGAATGTTAGAAAATTATACAATTCTGGAAATTAGAAATGGTAGCATGCGCTAGTGGGTTTAATTAAATGGACTGATGTGACCCAGTCGGTCATCAAACTTCTTCTCCTTGTCCTGCCTTTTAACCATATCGGCTCTCATCTCGTTCACTGTATGTTCCAAAACTTGATGTTTACCTATCATTTTTTTCTGTTGTTCACTGATTCTTTGAAGCTGATTATGTAGCTTGACACTTCCCAGTTGACAAAGACTGTAGTTGTAACTCAGTTGTTTACCTGCTTCGTTCTCCACCATGAACTCGTACACAGCTTCAGTAATATTATCACATCCAATGTGAATCCAATCATCACATACCTCACATTCAGATCCAACTCCGTCACCTCTACTTGACACTTTCCGCACTTATGTGCAGAATGCCGGACGTTTCGCCCCATGGATGTTTCGCCCCCGCCCAATCGCGGAAGTTTCGCCCCACATTAGCGGACGTTTTGCCCCACACTAGCGGACGTTTCGCCCCCATTCGTGGACGTTTCGCCCCACTCGCGGACGTTTCGCCCCCCGGATTCGCCCCACGGAAATTACTATACTATTTCAAAATTGTTCATCAAATGACTACAAAATCATCAGAAATATTGATCCCTGTATTGATCCATTTGTTTTCGCCCCTCCTAATCGCGGACGTTTTGCCCCACAGTAGCAGACGTTTCGCCCCACACTAGTGGACGTTTCGCCCCCATTCGTGGACGTTTCGCCCCACTCGCGGACGTTTCGCCCCCCGGATTCGCCCCACGGAAATTACTATACTGTTTCAAAACTGTTCGTCAAATGACTACAAAATCATCAGAAATACTGATCGATTTATACAGGATCGAAATCCTGATCGGCTTGTCGTGCTTGATCAAAGGAAAGATAGTTTGAAATAGTGACGAGGATTTACCTGCCAGGGAATGTGTGAATTTGGCGGTAGGTAGGAAAAGCTACCTTCACTGAAGAAAAGTCATGTAATTAAATAAGGTGTGTCATAGCGTGACCCGTAACGGCTCTAATAATTATTTGATCCACACTGATGAAAAGTGATTTGATGCATGAAACTTGACGAACCCGCAAACTTGGCCAGTGATTCTCACTTTTGAGATGATTGACTTAAAATCCTATTACATATGACTCCCCAAATATATATGCAAAACATGATCGTGATCTTATTATATCTTTGCGAATTTCGCCCCATGGATGCTTCGCCCCCGCCCAATCGCGGACGTTTCGCCCCACTTTAACGGACGTTTCGCCCCCATTTGCGGACGTTTCGCCCCCCATTTGCGGACGTTTCGCCCCACTCGCGGACGTTTCGCCCCCCGGATTCGCCCCACGGAAATTACTATACTGTTTCAAAACTGTTCATCAAATGACTACAAAATCATCAGAAATACTGATCGATTTGTTTACGCACAAAATGATGAAGAAATGCTGTTATCGACCGGTCTTAAAGGAACTTTAAGGTACTTCGAATTTCGTACTATAGTCAAAACAGGATTTGAGTGATAGTCGATGTTTCTACGATAATTTCCATATTTCTTCTTCAAATCTCTCCAAATTTTGACACACTTTGTTTCTAACCAATACCTAACTAAAACGTCCTATTTCAAAAAATCAGATGAGAAATAAAAAAATTTCCTTCAGGAACGTCCCCTTTTTAAAAATTTTTAGGATTTTGATAATACAAAAAGATCTCCAAATCCCCTAAATTTTTAAAGGACTTTTCTTTAAGGGAAATTTTTTTTTTCTTAGCCCATGTTTTGGGAAAATTTTACTGTAGTTAGAAAAAAGGGCCCCCATGAGTGGGAGTCCATTCATTTTTTCCCGGGCCCCTCTAAATACGGGAAATTTAGTACACTGGGCCCTTTAAGAAAAGATCGATAACAGCATTTCGTCATCATTTTTTGCGTAAAAAAAGGGGTCAAAACGGGATCAAATTTCGATGATTTTTTATCATTTTAGGAAAA
This sequence comes from Chionoecetes opilio, assembly GCA_016584305.1. Taxonomy (NCBI): domain Eukaryota; kingdom Metazoa; phylum Arthropoda; class Malacostraca; order Decapoda; family Majidae; genus Chionoecetes; species Chionoecetes opilio. The sequence goes on from JACEEZ010013810.1 coordinate 152,808, forward strand.
AGTTTTGAAATAGTATAGAATTTCCGTGGGGGCCCAAAACCGGGGGGCGAAACGGCCGCAACTGGGGCGAAAAAGTCCCCCAATGGGGGCGAAACGTTTCCCCTAGTTTTGGGGGGAAACGTCCGCTAATGTGGGGGAAACGTCCGCGATTTGGAGGGGGCCCAAAACAAAAGGATCAATACAGGGGATCAATATTTCTGATGATTTTGTATTTATTTGTGAAAAGTTTTTAAATAGTATAGTTTTTTCCGTGGGGGAATCCGGGGCAAACGTCCGCCGGGGTGGGGGCGAAACCCTCCACGAAAAGGGGGGAAAGTCCGCTAGGTTTTGGGGGGGAAAAAGTCCGCTAATTGGGGCGAAAAGGCCGCGATTAGGAGGGGGGGAAAAGTCCCTGGGGCGAAACTCCCGGGTTTCCCACTGCAACACATCACACATTGTTGGGTTTAATTTCCCCCTCCTCCCCTAGTGGGGCGAGTGGGGGTAGTGGGAGTGGGGGGGTGGTGATGGACGGTAGTTAGGGATAGGGAGTGGGGAGCCCGAAAAAAAAAAAGGAAAAAAAAAAATATAAACAAATGTAAATTTTGAAAGGTTTCAATTCAGTTTCGTACCCTAGTTTTTTTTTGTACATCAAAAAATTTTTTTCTTAGTCTATATGAAACCCTAGTCGTTTTGTACACTCACTTTAGAGTTGAACTTTGATTTCTAGAAAATTACGGAAACGCCCCCAGGTATGTACGAAAAAAAAAATTTAAAATTAGTGTTGAAAAAACTAAAAAACCGGGTCGAAACAACTGTGTACGAAACCCCCTAAAACCTTTCTGAAATGAGTACTCGCAATTTTAAACTAAAATAAAACTAAACTAAAAAAAAACCCCAACTCCACCCCGCAGATCTTTAGACATTTACAAGCAAAAATACAGCCGCATGCCTTTACCCGGATCGGAGGTTACTGGCCGTATCTTTCAGCGTGTTATGATGTGTACTGCCAGCTTTTTCGGGATAATAAGGTACACCAAGAAAACATAAAATATTCGGTTATCCCCGTATTCCACTTTCCCCTTACCCCCCGCCCAAACCTTTAAACTATCCCCTCTCCCCGCCCTCCCCCAACACCCCCACCTCCACAACCTCCCCACACCACATCAACTCCATACTCCCCCTATCCCTAAATAACCCAATAAACTTATAAAAGGCGTATTACCTAAAAACGAAAAAGGGGGTGACGGCCTGGCCGGAGCTGAGCAGCTTTCAAAGTTTCAAACGCAGCCCACGGCCATCAAACAAGGGTTTCCACTTTCCTCACAGGGCTCACAAAATGTATTATCGTAAAAAATGTACAGAATTTAAAAAATATTTCCTTTTTGTGAAAACTTTCTAGAGCAACGTTATATGATGTATTGATTAGTATTACATCAGGGTGATAACCAGCGGCTACTTGCGTAAACCCCCGTACCACAGGCCCCTGCGGTGTATATTTAAGTCAAAAAAAATTTTAAAGTTTTTGCACATGTTCCCCCTTCATAAACATGAACATTTTGAAGTTTTCCATCAAAAAAGGGGGGCTCCCCTTTGGGCCTGTTTTTTCCTTTGCCTTGCTTCCCCCAGCACATGATGCGGGGGGTAGTTTCGGTGAAACATCATAACAATTGTACCTCTGAAGAAAACTTCAACTATTCATGTTTTTGAAGGGGAACTGCGCAGACTTAATACTTTTTTGTGCACTTCAAATATACACCGCCCGCGGGCCTGCGGTACGGGGGTCTTACGTCAAGTAGCCGCTGTTTTTCACACTGATGTAATAACATTTTAAATATCATCTATAACTGTTTCTTTAGAATGTTTACACATAAAAGAAATACATTTTTCAAATTCTGTACATTTTTACGATAATAAAATTTTCCTCTTGAAAATACACCAGAGGCATACGGGGGCCCGGGAGGCAAAATTGCCGTGGTGGCCGCCGTTCGCCGCTCTAATGCCTACTAGGCCCCCCGGGGTTTCTGGGGTTTAAGGGAATTTTGTGGGAAGGCCGTTTTTAGCGTTTGTAAAAGGGGGGCTTTTTGCGGGTTCTTTTTGGTTTCGGGCAGGGGCCATTTTTAAAGAAACCGGCTTTTTAGGTTCCCACTGGGGCCGGGGGAAAGAAACCCCCAAAAGCGGGGGCCCGGGGTTCCTTTAACGTTTTATCTTTTGTGTCTGAAAAAAAAAGTAACAACCCAAAAAAAACACAAATTAAATTCGCGGGGGGCGGGAAAAATTTTAAAACCAGGAAAACCCAAGAAAAAGATA
>JACEEZ010013811.1:0-7500 GCA_016584305.1 Chionoecetes opilio
TAAATTGTGGACGAGGGCGACGCGAGAGACAGGCTGTTAAGAGACGCTTGGATGCCGAAGAAATGAAGATAAATTGTATTGGGTGTAGCGGAGAGGGACGCGAAGTGGTGGTGTTTGGCAGTGTATCGACGCGTTGTAAGCTATGGAGTTGGAGGGATTAGCGTGAAGTGAGGTTTTAATGGAGTGTGTGAATAGTGGATTGTGTTGCAGAGGATGTTAAGAGGGGAATGGATGTTAGGAAGACTCTGATAAATGGGTGATTATGATATATATGTGTGTGTGTGTGTGTGTGTGTGTGTGTGTGTGTGTGTGTGTGTGTGTGTGTGTGTGTGTGTGTGTGTGTGTGTGTGTGTGTGTGTGCGCGCGTGTGCGTGTGGGTAGATGTGAATGTGGAGGTGTTATGTAGCTTAATGTTTGATTGGATGTGTGGCAATGTGCAGGAGAGAGAGAGAGAGAGAGAGAGAGAAGAGAGAGAGAGAGAGAAGAGAGAGAGAGAGAGAGAGAGAGAGAGAGAGAGAGAGAGAGAGAGAGAGAGAGAGAGAGAGAGAGAGAGAGAGAGAGAGAGAGAGAGAGAGAGAGAGAGAGAGAGAGAGGTGAAAGCATGGTATGAATAGAGTGGTTTGGATGGACGTGGGAAGAGTGTGTTAAAAGGTTGAGAAATAAAAACAACATTAAGTAGGTTTGCGTGGGTGTCATATGAAAAGCGGAGAATATGAGAGAGAGAGAGAGAGAGAGAGAGAGAGAGAGAGAGAGAGAGAGAGAGAGAGAGAGAGAGAGAGAGAGAGAGAGAGAGAGAGAGAGAGAGAGAGAGAGAGAGAGAGAGATGAACTGCCACATCACTGGAAGCTCAATGAAGGGAAATCAGGACCCACGAATCTAAACAAGACCCAACAACACCCATAATCTCCTCCTCCTCCTCCTCCTCCTCCTCCTCCTCCTCCTCTCCTCCTCCTCCTCCTCCTCCTCCTCCTCCTCCTCCTCCTCCTCCACCTCCTCCTCCCCTGCCTCCTCCTCCTCCTCCTCCCGGAACAAGGGCGCCAGCGGGAACAGAACAACGCCCTCACAACACTGCAACACTAACTCCCCAGCGTCATTGTTGCAACACAAGGCCGAGGGCGAGGAAGTTGTAGGGGCGGAAATGTTCACTAAAGGGAGGGTCGAGGCACCTGGCGTGAGTTCCCTGCTGCAGATGTAACCCCTTCACGCCCAGATCTTTCCTTTGCTATATGAAATCGTCTGTTATAAGCCATAAAATTACAAAAAGTAACTGAATATACCAAATTAGTTAGTCGACAAGGATACTAAACAGGTCATATCTATAAATATTGCTTATATGCACTAAAAATTGTCTAATGGAAGCAAAATTACAATGGAAATTACGTTCTGGGTCTCAAGGGGTTGAGTGTTATTCGTGTGTGTGTTTAAAATCGTATGTAGCTATCAGTGAGTTTACCGTCAATAACACTATAGTTGCCACTGCACTAATGTCGCTAGGCGCCATATATTACGAATTTCAGCATCACTACAGAATTGTAAGTGCCAGTGAAGCAGGTACATAATATAAACTATTGTGCATGCTTCTTCAGTGTCACATACAAGTCTGTAGTAATGCTAAAATTCGTAATATAAGGCGTCTGGCGACATAAATGCAGTGGCGACTATAGTGTTATTGACGGTAGATACAAAATGGAGATTAAGTGTTATGCGTGTGTGTGTTTGAAATCCTATGTAGTTATCAGTGAATTTAAATAAAAGATGGAAATTAGTAATCCTAGTACTCAGCAGGATGTTACAAATATACGATTATTGCATAAAAAAAAAAACGTACAGTAGTTGCTGCATCGCCCTAATTCACTATGAAAATGTTGATTGCATTTACATAACTTTGCTATTTCGCCTAGCTCCTCCGACGCCCCGCCCCGCCTCTCGTGATGATGGTTTAAGTGCCTTCAGTTGTAGTAAAAGTAGTAGTAGCAGGTGCAGTGGTAGAAACAGTGGTGGTGGTGGTGGTGGTAGTGAAGGTGGGTGTGGCATGGTGGTAGTAGTAGTGGTAGTAGTAGCAGTAGTAGTACAAATAGTAAGATTCGCATCAATATCAACTCTAGACATTGTTTGTAAATATATATTGTGGTGTGGTTTTAAGTGAAGTGCGGTGGTGTGGTGTGGTGTAGTGAAGTGTGTTGTGGTGTGGTGTGGTGTGGTGTGGTGTGGTGTGGTGTGGTGTGGTGTGGTGTGGTGTGGTGTGGTGAAGTGTGGTATGGTGCGGTGAAGTGTGGTATGGTGTGGTGTGGTGTGGTGAAGTGAAGTGTGGTGTAGTGTGGTGAAGTGTGGTATGGTGTGGTGGTGTGGTGCAGTAAATTGTGGTGTAGTGTGGTGAAGTGCAGTGTAGTGTGATGTATAATAGTGTGGTGCGGTGTATAATAGTGTGTTGTGGTGTGGTGTGGTATAGTGTGTTGCAGTGTGGTGTGTTTCTAGTCTTTCCCACTGAAGTCTTCACGCGTACAAACTTAAGCTTGCCCCTCACTGCTCCCACGTAAGGCAAGGCAGAGCCACCACTTCCTTAGGGCTCCAAGGGCAACAACTCCTTAGCACCAGTCCGCGCCCCCCGTCTGTGCTAAGGGTACGGGTGACGCGGCGTGAAGGCAAAGATATCTCCACCTGGGATGGGTTCGACCTTGAGACTTAAGACTTTTGATTGAGGGCCGAGCACACCAACTACTGCACTTTAGGTTTATCGGATAATGATGATGATGATGATGATGATGATGATGATAATATAAGAAAAAGGAAGAAGAGGACAAGAGGACACGAAGAATAGCTAATAATGAGTTATGTGATCTGTGGTATTTGTAGTGGAAATAATAATAGGAGGAAGAAGGTAATTTTGATAATGCCAAAAAAAAAAAAAAATTACAAAGGATTACAATGGGATTTACACACACTAGTTTCCGCGAGTCTATTTGATTACACACTAATTTGCGAGAAGGAAGAGTACGGGGAAACAATATACTGTCTGAGGAGATATAAAAAGAGAAGAATGGTAAGAAAAAGAGAAATATAACTATGAAGAAAAAATAAACAGTGATAACTTATTTAAGATCTATAAAACATGTAGGAACAGATGGAGGAGGAGGAGGAGGAGAAAGAGGAGTTAAGGAGAAAATGAGCACTGTGATCTGTGGTACTTGTAGTGAAGGAGGCAAGTAGTAGTGAGGGAGGCAAGTAGTAGAGGAGGGAGGCAAGTAGTAGTGGAGGGAGGCAAGTAGTAGTGAAGGAGGCAAGTAGTAGTGAGGGAGGCAAGTAGTAGTGGAGGGAGGCAAGTAGTAGTGGAGGGAGGCAAGTAGTAGTGGAGGGAGGCAAGTAGTAGTGGAGGGAGGCAAGTAGTAGTGAGGGAGGCAAGTAGTAGTGAAGGAGGCAAGTAGTAGTGAGGGAGGCAAGTAGTAGTGGAGGGAGTGCAAGTAGTAGTGGAGGAGGCAAGTAGTAGTGGAGGGAGGCAAGTAGTAGTGGAGGGAGGCAAGTAGTAGTAGAGGGAGGCAAGTAGTAGTGGAGGGAGATAAGATAAGGTTATTGACTATACAAAGCGCCGCCACGTCAGCATGGACTAGGCGGACTCGAATCGCTGACCGAATGCACAGGGACGCTGCACATTGGGAACTCACGTCTCTACCAACCTTGCCACCCTGACGGGCTAGTAGTGGAGGGAGGCAAGTAGTAGTTGAAGGAGGCAAGTAGTAGTGAGGGAGGCAAGTAGTAGTGGAGAGAGGCAAGTAGTAGTGGAAGGAGGCAAGTAGTTAGAGGAGGGAGGCAAGTAGTAGTGGAGGGAGGCAAGTAGTAGTTGAAGGAGGCAAGTAGTAGTGAGGGAGGCAAGTAGTAGTGGAGGGAGGCAAGTAGTAGTGGAAGGAGGCAAGTAGTAGTGGAGGGAGGCAAGTAGTAGTGGAGGGAGGCAAGTAGTAGTGGAGGGAGGCAAGTAGTAGTGAGGGAGGCAAGTAGTAGTTGAAGGAGGCAAGTAGTAGTGAGGGAGGCAAGTAGTAGTGGAGAGAGGCAAGTAGTAGTGGAAGGAGGCAAGTAGTAGTGGAGGGAGGCAAGTAGTAGTGGAGGGAGGCAAGTAGTAGTGAGGAGGCAAGTAGTAGTGGAGGGAGGCAAGTAGTAGTGGAGGGAGGCAAGTAGTAGTGAAGGAGGCAAGTAGTAGTGGAGGGAGGCAAGTAGTAGTGGAAGGAGGCAAGTAGTAGTGGAGGGAGGCAAGTAGTAGTGGAGGGAGGCAAGTAGTAGTGGAGGGAGGCAAGTAGTAGTTGAAGGAGGCAAGTAGTTAGTGAGGGAGGCAAGTAGTAGTGGAGAGAGGCAAGTAGTAGTGGAAGGAGGCAAGTAGTAGTGGAGGGAGGCAAGTAGTAGTGGAGGGAGGCAAGTTATTAGTGGAAGGAGGCAAGTAGTAGTGGAGGGAGGCGAGTAGTAGTGGAGGGAGGCAAGTAGTAGTGGAGGGAGGCAAGTAGTAGTGGAGGGAGGCAAGTAGTAGTTGAAGGAGGCAAGTAGTAGTGAGGGAGGCAAGTAGTAGTGGAGAGAGGCAAGTAGTAGTGGAAGAGGAAAGTAGTAGTGGAGGGAGGCAAGTAGTAGTGGAGGGAGGCAAGTAGTAGTGGAAGGAGGCAAGTAGTAGTGGAGGGAGGCAAGTAGTAGTGGAGGAAGGCAAGTAGTAGTGGAGGGAGGCAAGTAGTAGTGGAAGGAGGCAAGTAGTAGTGGAGGGAGGCAAGTAGTGGTGGAAGGAGGCAAGTAGTAGTGGAAGGAGGCAAGTAGTAGTGGAGGAGAGGCAAGTAGTAGTGGAGGGAGGCAAGTAGTAGTGGAGGGAGGCAAGTAGTAGTGGAGGGAGGCAAGTAGTAGTGGAAGGAGGCAAGTAGTAGTGGAAGGAGGCAAGTAGTAGTGGAGGGAGGCAAGTAGTAGTGGAGGGAGGCAAGTAGTAGTGGAGGGAGGCAAGTAGTAGTGGAAGGAGGCAAGTAGTAGTTGAAGGAGGCAAAGTAGTAGTGAGGGAGGCAAGTAGTAGTGGAGGGAGGCAAGTAGTGGTGGAAGGAGGCAAGTAGTAGTGGAAGGAGGCAAGTAGTAGTGGAGGGAGGCAAGTAGTAGTGGAGGGAGGCAAGTAGTAGTGGAAGGAGGCAAGTAGTAGTTGAAGGAGGCAAGTAGTAGTGAGGGAGGCAAGTAGTAGTGGAAGGAGGCAAGTAGTAGTGGAAGGAGGCAAGTAGTAGTGGAGGGAGGCAAGTAGTAGTGAAGGAGGCAAGTAGTAGTGGAAGGAGGCAAGTAGTAGTGGAGGGAGGCAAGTAGTAGTGGAGGGAGGCAAGTAGTAGTGGAAGGAGGCAAGTAGTAGTGGAGGGAGGCAAGTAGTAGTGGAGGGAGGCAAGTAGTAGTGGAAGGAGGCAAGTAGTAGTGGAGGGAGGCAAGTAGTAGTGGAGGGAGGCAAGTAGTAGTGGAAGGAGGCAAGTAGTAGTGGAGGGAGGCAAGTAGTAGTGGAGGGAGGCAAGTAGTAGTGGAAGGAGGCAAGTAGTAGTGGAGGGAAGTAGTAGTGGAGGGAGGCAAGTAGTAGTGGAAGGAGGCAAGTAGTAGTGGAGGGAGGCAAGTAGTGGTGGAAGGAGGCAAGTAGTAGTGGAAGGAGGCAAGTAGTAGTGGAGGAGGCAAGTAGTAGTGGAGGGAGGCAAGTAGTAGTGGAAGGAGGCAAGTAGTAGTGGAGGGAGGCAAGTAGTAGTGGAGGGAGGCAAGTATTAGTGGAAGGAGGCAAGTAGTAGTGGAGGGAGGCGAGTAGTAGTGGAGGGAGGCGAGTAGTAGTGGAGGGAGGCAAGTAGTAGTGGAGGGAGGCAAGTATTAGTGGAAGGAGGCAAGTAGTAGTGGAGGGAGGCAAGTAGTAGTGGAAGGAGGCAAGTAGTAGTGGAGAGGAGGCAAGTAGTAGTGGAGGGAGGCAAGTAGTAGTGGAAGGAGGCAAGTAGTAGTGGAGGGAGGCAAGTAGTAGTGGAGGGAGGCAAGTAGTAGTGGAAGGAGGCAAGTAGTAGTGGAGGGAGGCGAGTAGTAGTGGAGGGAGGCGAGTAGTAGTGGAGGGAGGCAAGTAGTAGTGGAGGGAGGCAAGTAGTAGTGGAAGGAGGCAAGTATTAGTGGAAGGAGGCAAGTAGTAGTGGAGGGAGGCAAGTAGTAGTGGAAGGAGGCAAGTAGTAGTGGAGGGAGGCAAGTAGTAGTGGAGGGAGGCAAGTAGTAGTGGAGGGAGGCAAGTAGTAGTGGAAGGAGGCAAGTAGTAGTGGAGGGAGGCGAGTAGTAGTGGAGGGAGGCGAGTAGTAGTGGAGGGAGGACAAGTAGTAGTGGAGGGAGGCAAGTAGTAGTTGAAGGAGGCAAGTAGTAGTGAGGGAGGCAAGTAGTAGTGGAGAGAGGCAAGTAGTAGTGGAAGGAGGCACAGTAGTAGTGGAGGGAGGCAAGTAGTAGTGGAGGGAGGCAAGTAGTAGTGGAAGGAGGCAAGTAGTAGTGGAGGGAGGCAAGTAGTAGTGGAGGAAGGCAAGAGTAGTGGAAGGAGGCAAGTAGTAGTGGAGGGAGGGAAGTAGTAGTGGAGGGAGGCAAGTAGTAGTGGAGGGAGGCAAGTAGTAGTGGAGGGAGGCAAGTAGTAGTGGAAGGAGGCAAGTAATAGTTGAAGGAGGCAAGTAGTAGTGAGGGAGGCAAGTAGTAGTGGAAGGAGGCAAGTAGTAGTAGAGGGAGGCAAGTAGTAGTGGAGGGAGGCAAAGTAGTAGTGGAGGGAGGCAAGTAGTAGTGGAGGGAAGCAAGTAGTAGTGGAGGGAGGCAAGTAGTAGTGGAGGGAGGCAAGTAGTAGTGGAGGGAGGCAAGTAGTACTGGAAGGAGGCAAGTAGTAGTGGACGGGAGGCAAGTAGTAGTGGAAGGAGGCAAGTAGTAGTGGAGGAGGCATAGTAGTGGAGGGAGGCAAGTAGTAGTGGAAGGAGGCAAGTAGTAGTGGAGGGAGGCAAGTAGTAGTGGAAGGAGGCAAGTAGTAGTGGAGGGAGGCAAGTAGTAGTGGTAGGAGGCAAGTAGTAGTGGAGGGAGGCAAGTAGTAGTGGAAGGAGGCAAGTAGTAGTGGAGGGAGGCAAGTAGTGGTGGAAGGAGGCAAGTAGTAGTGGAAGGAGGCAAGTAGTAGTGGAGGGAGGCAAGTAGTAGTGGAGGGAGGCAAGTAGTAGTGGAAGGAGGCAAGTAGTAGTGGAGGGAGGCAAGTAGTAGTGGAGGGAGGCAAGTAGTAGTGGAGGAGGCAAGTAGTAGTGGAAGGAGGCAAGTAGTAGTGGAGGGAGGCAAGTAGTAGTGGAGGGAGGCAAGTAGTAGTGGAGGGAGGCAAGTAGTAGTGGAGGGAGGCAAGTAGTAGTGAGGGAGGCAAGTAGTAGTGGAGGGAGGCAAGTAGTAGTGGAAGGAGGCAAGTAGTAGTGGAGGGAGGCAAGTAGTAGTGGAAGGAGGCAAGTAGTAGTGGAGGGAGGCAAGTAGTAGTGGAAGGAGGCAAGTAGTAGT
>JACEEZ010013811.1:12500-22301 GCA_016584305.1 Chionoecetes opilio
TCCCTCTAGTATTCTTTCCTTCCTTCCATTGCCTTATTTCCTCCTTCCTTCCTTCCTTCCTTCCTTCATTCCATTGCCTTCCTTCTTTCATTCCTTCCTTTCTTCCTTCCTTCCTTCCTTTTTTCATATGACATCAACTCTTAGTTTTTTTTTATTTTTACTTTTCCTTATATTCCATCGGTCTCTGCCTTTCTTTGTGATCCTAATTTCTCCCTATGGTTCCAATTTTCATTCCCTTCCTTCTTCCTCCTTTTCTTTATCTCTTCTCCTCTTCCTTCCCAAAATCTTCCCTCTTTACGTTTTCTTTTTTCTTATTTACTCCTTTCTCATTCCTCCTCCTCCTCTTCTCTTTTCCCCTACCTCTTCTATTCTGTCCTTTCTTTCCTCTTCCCTCCCAAAATCTTATCTCTTTACGTCTTCCTATTTCTTCCTTCCTCCTCTCCCATTCCTCCTCCTCTAATTCGTTCTCTGTGACACAAAAGGAGAGGAAGAAAGAGGAGGAGAGGAGAGGGAGAGGTAACCCAATTACTGAAAAGAGAGAGACAAGGAAATGGACGGAATAGGCCATTAATTTAGATGACTGAGTGAGTGAGTGAGTGAGTGAGTGACTAAGTGAGTGAGTGAGTGAGTGAGTGAGTGAGTGAGTGAGTGAGTGAGTGACTAAGTGAGTGAGTGACTGAGTGAGTGAGTGAGTGAGTGAGTGAGTGAGTGAGTGAGTGACTAAGTGAGTGAGTGACTAAGTGAGTGAGTGAGTGAGTGAGTGAGTGGGTGAGTGACTAAGTGAGTGAGTGAGTGAGTGAGTGAGTGACTAAGTGAGTGAGTGAGTGAGTGAGTGAGTGACTAAGTGAGTGAGTGAGTGAGTGAGTGAGTGAGTGAGTGAGTGAGTGAGTGAGTGACTAAGTGAGTGAGTGAGTGAGTGAGTGAGGGGCCAAATTTGATTTGATTTTGAGGAGTGACTAAGTAGTGGTGGTGGGGAAATAAGGAGTGGATTTGAGTGGTAAAAAGTGGTGAGTGATGAGTGAGTTAATCCCCCTCGTCGAAAAGGGGCTCAGGGAGGAAGTTTCCCTTGGGAAAAACGCCATTATGGGTTTCCCATCGAGGAAGCCCGGGGAAACCCTGATAAAAAAAACAGGGAGGTGTTTCCCCTAAAGCACTCAAAATTCTGACGGGACAAAAAAGCCCCCAAGCAGCCCCGGGCCCGGGAAAAAAAAAAATTGTTTCCCAAGGTCATTGCTTTCTCAAAAACCCATTGACGACACTGGGGGGAATTCTGCCAAGGATCTGATTCCGGGAGAAGGGTTTGGAGTTCTGGGAGCCCAAAGGAAGCAAAGGGTTTCAGGGGGAAAGGCCCTGCCGCCCACCCGACCTCCCTGAAGATCACCCGCCAAACCCCGCCGCCCCCCCTAAAACAGCGACTGACCCCCCACCGCCCCCCACAACAGCGGGACTGCCCCCGCCCCTGCACCCCCCACCTCTGCTCCCCCTACAACAGCATGACCGACCCCCCACCTAAACCCCCCACAAACAACGGGTCTCCACTGCGACCACAAACCCAAAGGTGACGCTGACGAAAAACCAGCACCGCCAGGGGGGTACTGGTGCCAGGCAGGCCCGGGAAATACCCCGCGCGAACATAACCCTCCACCGCCCCGGCACCCCCCCGCCCCCGGGTTGTTAATAAAAAAAAAAGGGAAAAAAAACAAAGTGTGGGGGCCGGGGAGAAGTGAGCGAGGACAGGGGGGCCCCGGGCCCCCAAGGCCCCAACCAGCCACGGAGACAAGCCCAGAAAAAGTGTGAAATTACGGGCGCACGTAAAGGGCACACAGCTGTGCCCTGCTACCGCCCAAAACGCCGCCCAGCGCCAGGAGCGGCTTTTTCAGGCAAATTCTTGCGGAGGGGGGGTTTTGGGCAGCCCCTCTCCCCGCCAAACCCCCTCGCAAAGCCCCCCCCAGCCCCCACCACAGCCCCCCCCCCCTTTGTCGCAGCTTTGGTCCCTGGGCCCAATGGGCCGGGCCCCGGCAGTGGAGCCCCCCCCCCCCAAACGATATCCCAGCCGGGCCCTTTTAAAATTTTTCAAACACCCCGGCCCCCCCGGCCCCGACGTTTATTTCCCCCACCCCTCAGGGCCCGGAAAAAACGTCCAAGCCTTTACATTAAAGTTTATCTCCCCCCAAGGGTCCGTGGTCTCCGAACAAAACACCCGGAGACCTGCCCCCAAAACTGTGTACTACGAAATAGTGTGAGTAGTTTTTGGCGACGGAGCCCTTGGGCTAACCCAACGAGGTTAAAGCCCACGTTCGGCAAGATACGTGGCTACCCCCAAATAAAACGGGGGGACCGCCCTGAGCGAGCAGGTGGCGGTGTGGCTGTCTGTTTAAAGGGAAAGGGAAGGGCAAGCCCAGCCCCTTCGTTTGTGGTCCCGCCCCCCATATGGAGGGATTTCTTCCGGGTAGTGATGGCTGATCGATCACCCCCTGCTTTTGGGGCCCTGTATCGCCCGCCACGCCCGGGGGACCGCCTCGTTTCCAGTCCCTCCGGGGGCCCCTGGACGCCGGGATTTTGGACACCGTGAAAGGCAGTCTTGGTGGTGGGGGGCCCTCAACCCCCAAACCGGGGAAAAACCCAGCCTAGGCACCCTTCCCTCACTGTGCAGGGCTTGACGGCCCACGTGACCTTCCCTACCCCACGAGGGGGGGGGGAAACCCCCTGAACCCCTCCGGGGGGACAAAATTGCTGTCCCCGCTAGGATTAGGGGCAGTTTCTGCCCAAACCACGCTGTTTTAACAAAAAAAATAGATATGGGCGGGTTGGGGGACGGGGCCCCAACCTCCCGTCTGTCGGGGTTGGGGGGAAAAGCGGACTGGGCCTCCTTGCGCCGTGACCGGAGTCACACGGCGTGGGGTACTTTGCTGCGGGATGGGGCGGAATATTTCGCGACCCCTTTAAATTTCCCCCGCCTCCGGGCCCCTTTCAAGACCCCAATGTCCCAAACCCCCGGACTACACCACAAACCCAAAGGACCGCCAGGGGTTTGGCTACCGTTTGCCGTGTTGGCCGAACCAAGTATTTCAGCGTGGCTCCGCTTCAAGCGGAAACCCCGATTTCGGCACAAAAGGCCCCTGCCCCGGGCGGCCTGAAAGGGGGAGGGTTTGGGGGTTCCACCCAAAAGGGCCAAAAAAAAGTGGGAGGGGGAACTTGCGCCGCAAACAAACGGGTCCGGGCGTGGGAAACAAGACTTGGTGGTCCCGGGTTTAAAAGGAAAAAAACAGGGAATCAGCCCCCAAAATTTAAATTTCCCCCCCCCTCCCCAAGCAGGAGGGAACAAGCCTTTCAGCAGCAAGGAAAAAGGCTCAGCTGCTGGCTAATCTCTTCTCTGCAAAGGGGAAGGGGAGGCCCCCCACCCAGCCCCCGCCTCGTCTGGAGCAGAAAGTGGGAAGAGCCCGTCCACAAGGTGGAGGGGTAACGCGGGGCCCAGGTCGAGAAACATTTTTGCGAGGGTTCTGGACACCAAAAAAGGGCCAGGGCCCTGATACTTTCAGCCCGCACTTTTTTAAAACAGTCCCCCCCCCGGGAGCTGTCTTTTTCCCTCTCACCAGGTTCACTCCCTCCCTGCGGGAAAACATTTTCCTTCAGCGGGAAAGGGAGGCTCGAGTGGTTCCGGGTTCAAAAGAGGATTTCCCCGACCCTGCCCCCAAAAAAAACTCCCGGGCCCATCTCCTTGGGTCTGTGGGGGGGAAAAAGGTTTTTTTCGAGAGGATGGGGAGAGGTAATCTTCGTAAAACCCTCAGCGAAAAACCTACCTCCTCGGGACCAAACATTTTTGGGTTCGGGGACCTGGACGGTCCACCTCTGCCCTTGCTAAATGCTTCTAACCCGAAACTGGCGGGGGGACGCCCTGGATGAGGGCCGGGAAACACTATCATGGGGCCCCTTGACATAGGGGGGCCCTTTTGGGACAGGGTGTGGCACGGGGCCTTCTCAAAAAAATCCGAGAAAAAGGGCATCCAGGGAAAAGGCACCCAAAAGGGAAACCTCCTGTGCCCCTGGATGACTCCCTGCGGGGAAGAACCCCCCCGGTCGTCTTTTAAGGGGCGGGCCTCAAAGTCCCTCCCAGTGGAAGCATCAGTCCCAGGGCTCTTTCCCGGGGGGGGAAATTCCTGGGGAAAAAATTTTTACGGGACGTCTTCCCAGAAGCTGCCAGCATCTCGGCTTAGGGCTGAGGGACTTTTACTCTTTTCCTGCCCCCCTCCCCGCGCCCATGACAGTGGGCTTTGCTGCGGATGAGGCCAATCAGCCTGAGTGTTATACAGGAGGGGGGGTAAAACTTTGGCAGGTGAACTTTGCCCCGGGAGAAACACGGGCCCAATGGTGGTTTCCCGGTCCCCCCCGGGGGCCACAGTGGAAGGGGGTTTGCGGTTTGGGGGGCGTTTTTTCCACTCCAGGAACCGTCAAGGGTTCTGGGATTTTTGGGGGGACCGAGAGCTAAGGTTTGAAAGGCCCCCATCAAACACATTGCAAAAAAAAGGGCCCCTCACAGGGTTCTGCCCCGCCCAAGGGTAAACCAGATTCCCCGGGCAGGGGAGGGAAGTCTTGCTCTATAAGCCCCGATACGGCCTTATTTTAAATACGCCGCCCTCTCCTGGATGTTTGTGCGCAGCCTGACACTCGGAGGCGGAAGCCCTTTCCCGCGTCGAGCCCGCGACTGGGATGTGGGGCCCCCCAGACCCCTCCAGGGCCCCCCCAGCCCCCGTTCGAGCCGGTGGGGTCCTTTTCGACTCACCCGGAACACCGGGGATGTGCGGCGCCCTTTTGGTATTCCACAAGGCAAAAGGTCACGGAGTGCCACACCCCGGCTGGTTTTTCGACAGCCTCCCAAAAAGTCGCCACGCGGGACACTGGGGGGGGGAAAGGTGGGTTTTTCCCGGGTGAAAGCGTGGAGGGGGCCCCCGTTCCCCTGCCAGCCGCACCAAAAGACCTTTGTGGGCCGCGTCTCCCGGGGTGTGGAAAAATTTTCACGGCCGCTGTCCCTCACATCCAGGAGGAGAACACAAAATGTAAAGTTGGCGGCCCAAACGGTGGAGGGCTGTTTTAAAGGGCCCAAAACCCCCCTGAGCCCCATTTATACTGTGACCCCTAGTGGACACAACAGTGCCTCAGCCCAAAAACTTTAGGAGAAAATAAATGTATATAATGTTAGTTTTTAGGTCTTTAAAATTTGGTAAATTTCCCTTTAAAATAGGTAGCACACGACCGTGCACCTTTGGGGGTTTAGTTTATGTAAAGTTTAAAAAAAAAAAAAAAAAAAAAGAAGTGAGTGGGGTTTAGTGAGGGAGTGGCTAAGTGAGTGGTGAATTTAGTGATGACTGAGTGAGTGAGTTTAAATGAGTTTAGTGACTAAGTGAGTGGAGTGAGTGAGTGGGAAGGTAAAGGGGGTGAGTGACTACAAGTGATGGGAGGACTAAGTGGGTGGTGAGTGAAATGAGTGAGGGAAATAAGTGACTAGTGGAGTGAGGAGTGAGTGAGTGAGTTTAGGACAAGGGTTTAGTTTAGTGATTGAGGGGAGTGACAATTTAGTGAGTGAGGTGAGTGGGGGGTGAGTGACTAAATTTGCAAATGGAGTGAGTGAGTGATTGATTTGAGTGGAAATGAGTGATAAATGATGGGGTTTTGGATGAGTGAGTGAGGGGGAGTGAAAAAGTGGATGGGGATGAGTGAGTGAGTGAAAATGAGTGATAGTGAGTGACTAAATGAAATGAGTGAGTAGTGAGTTTGGGGGGGCTAAGGGGTTTTGGGGAGTGAGTGAGTGAGTGAGGACTAAGTGAAGGGGAAATGATGGGGGAATAAGGGGGAAGGGGAAATGAGTGACTGAGTTTGGGGATAAAGTGAGTCTGAAGGGGAAAAATTTTTTGTGAAAAATTTAGTGAGTGGGGGATTAAATGGTGAGTGACTAGTGATGAGTGGTTTGGGGGAGTGAGTGACTAAGGAGTGAGTGGATTAAATGGGGGTGACTAAGTGGTGGTTTATAAATGAGGGGGTGAGGAGTGAGTGAGGGGCTGGGGAGTGATAAATGAGTGAGTGAGTGAGTGAGTGAGTGGGTAAGTAGTGAGTGAGTGAGTGAGGGGGTGACAAGTGAGGAGTGAAGGGGTAAATGAGTGAGTGAGTGAGTGAAAATGTGAATAAATGAGTGAGGAGTGAGTGAAAATGAGTGAGTGAGTGAGTGACTTAGTGAGTGAGTGAGTGAGTGGGGTGATTTATAAATGAGGATGGAGTGAGTGACTAAAGTGAGTGAGTGAGTGAGGGGGACTAAGTGAGTGAGTGAGGAGTGAGTGGGGAGGGGAAAATGAGTGATAAATGGTGGGGTGAGTGAAAATTTATGAGTGAGTGGGGTGAGTGAGGAGTGAGTTATGAGTGAGGATAAGTGGGGTGAGTGGGGGCTAAGGGAGTGAGTGGGAGTGAGTGGTGAGTGAGTGGGGTAAATGAGTGAGTGAGTGATGTGAGGGAGTGAGTGATAAATGAGTGAGTGTTTTGTGAAAAGGGGTGAGTGAATAAATGAGGGACTAAAGGAAATTTAGTGGTGAGTGAGTGACTAAAATGAGGGAGTGACCGGGGAAGTGATGGTGAGTGGGTGATGGGGAGTGAGTTTATGGCGAGTGAGTGAGTGATGAGTGAGTTTTAGGGGAGTGAATGTGAGTGATAAATGAGTGAGTGATTTAGTGAGTTTAGTGAAGGGGGAGTGAGTGAGTGGGTGACTAAGGGGGTGAGTGAGTGGGGGGTGGGGAACTAAGTGAGTGAGTGATTAGTGGTGACTAAGTGGTAGGGGAGTGAGTGATGAGTGAGGGGATTGAGTGAGTTAAAGGGTGGTGGAAGTTAGTGAGGGTGACTGGAGTGAGGGGGGTGAGTGACTAAGTGAGGAGTGAATGGTGGTGGGGTGAGTGGTGGGGTGATGGGGAGGGGAGTGGGGAAGTGAGTGAGTGGGGTAAATGATGAGTGAGTGAGTGAGTGACTAAATGAGGAGTGAAGGGGGAGTGTAAGGGAATGAGGAAAAGGATTAGGGGAGTAAAGTCTAATGATATGATTGGAATGGAAAGGGAAAGGGGAGGGGGGAAAAAAAGGAAAAAGTTATTAAAAAATTTTTGGAAAAAAGGGGTTTGAGTGAAAGGGGGCTTATAAAAATTTAAGTAAAGGAAAAGGAAAAAAAAAGGTAGTGAGAGGGAGGAGGAGGAGGAGGAGGAAGGTGAAGAGAAGAAGGAGATGAGGAAAAGAATTTGGGGGGAAAAGATGAAGGGAAAAATTGAGTAAAAAGAAAGGGGGGGAAAAAAAGGGGAAAAAGAAACAAAAAACAGGGGAAAAGGAATGGGGGCGAAAAGGGTGGGGAAAAATTTTAAGGGGAGAAGGCAAAATTTAGAAAATGAAGAAAAAAAAAAAAAGCAAAATTTAAAACAAAAAAAAGGGGAGGAAAAGGCATTTGTCCTTTTTTTTCCGGGGTCCCTTTTTCGGTTTTTTCTTTCTCTCTCTCTTTTCTTCTCTCCTCTCTCCCCTCTCTTCCTCTCTCTCCTCTCTTCTCTCCTCTCAATTAAAACATACTCTTCTTTGTAATTAATCTTATTTAAGAAACACAACACACACACACACACACACACACACAACACACACCCCCAAACAATACCACAACACACACCGCCAACACCACACACACACACACACACACACACACACACTACAATCCACACACACCACACACCGAACACACACACCCCCACACACCACCCACACAAAACACACACCCACAAAGACACACCCCACACACAAAAAGATTTTTAGATAGAAAATAGATAATATAATAAAAAAAAAAAAAAATGGCCCCTTGGATGATCAAAACGCCAATTTCTTTAAACCCAGGCTTATTGGAACTATCTCTCTCTCTCTCTCTCTCTCTTTTTTCTCTCCCTTGGGGGGGGCGGGAGGGTGGGAAAATCAATAGAAAATTTTTACAAAGACAATGTTTTGGTTTGGTGAGAGCGAGAGGGGAGGGAGAGAGGAGAGAGAAGGAGAGAGAGAGAGAGGAGAGAGGAGAGAGAGAGAGAGAGGGGAGAGAGAGAGAGAAAAGGAGAGAGGGGAGAGGAGAGAGAGAGAGGGGAGAGAGAGAGAGAGAAGAGAGGAGAGAGGAGAGAGAGAAGAGAGAGAGAGAGAGAGAAGTGTATGAAGAAAACAATTGGGACAAAGGGAAACTCAGACAAAATTGAAGAGAAAAAACGAGAATAAAAACGCCAAGACAAAGAGAGGAAGAAAAAAAGTTTTATAAAGGAAGGAGAGACGGAAGGATGTGAGGAGAGAGAAAAGGAGGAGGAGGAGGGAGGGGAGGAGGAGGAGGAAATTACACAAAACTATTAGACGGGAATCGTGGTGAGAGAAAGGAGAAAAAAAGGGGAAAAAAAAGGGGCGGAAAAAGACAAATCATGGGAGAGAGAGAGAGAGGAAGAGAGAGAGAGAGAGAGGGGAAAAATAAAAGGAGAGAAAAAAAGAGAGAGGGGGGGGAGAGAGAGGGGGGAGAGAGAGAGAGAGGGGTGTGGCAAAAAAAAAGGGAAACAAAGGGACCCGGATGAGGTGACGTAGACAAAGGAGGAGGAGGAAGAAAAGGAGGAAGAAAAGGAGAAGGAGGAAGAGGAGGAGGAACAAAGCTAACGATAAAGAGACCAGAGAAAGGCACGAATAAAGACATATAACTCTTTATCATCAGAGATAGAGTGAGAGAGAGAGAGAGAGAGAGAGAGAGAGAGAGAGAAGAGAGAGAGAGAGAGAGAGAGAGAGGGGGAGAAGGAGAGGAAAAGGGGGGGAGAGAGAGAGGGGAGAGAGGGGGAGGGGTGGTATTGCCCCCCCAAATATATTAAAAAAAGGCAATACTTCAGCCCTTTGCATTCCCCCAAAAGGTGTCTCTCGCAGCCCTTTTTGGGAGCGGACGCAATATCAGTGGGCCCCCTTGGGATGATGGGTGGGCGGGGGAAGGGGTTTAAGGGGGAGCCGGGAGGGGGAGGGGGGAAAGAGGGGGGGAAAGGTAGTGGGAATCAAAAAAGGGGTTTTAAGAGGGGGAAGGAAGGGAGGGGGTATATGAGTGTGTGGTTTTTGAGGAAAAATTTTGGTGTGTGTGTTTTGGTGTGTGTGTTTTGTGGGGGTTTTGTGTGTGTGTGTGGTGTGTGTGTTGTGGGGTGTGTTTTTGCGTGTGTGTGTGTGTGTGTGTGTGTGTGGGTGTGTGTGTGTGTGGGTGGGGTGGTGTCGTCTTAGAATGATCAACGGCGGAAATTTTCCGGACCTGATTTCCAGACGATGAAGTTTCCCGAGGCTTCCCCAAAAAAGGGTGAAAGGGAAAGGAGGAGGAAAAGAATAATGATTTTAGCCACGGAAAAACGTTTTGGATTTTTGTATCTTGGGGGGGGGGAGAGAGAAGGGGAGAGGAGAGAGAGAGAGAGAAGAGGAGAGAGAGAGAGAGGGGAAAGGGGAGAGAGAGAGAGGGGAGAGAGAGAAGAGAGGGGGAGGGGGAGAGAGGAAGTTTTCATTTAACGGCAGACCAGTGATCTAAATTTCTTCCTCACCCCCTATAAACACACCGACAATCAGTTTAAAACAAAAACAATTTTCCCCGGGACAAACACCAAAAGGCGGGGAGTGGGGCCGCATGGGAATCTGTTAAGAATAACTCCGTAGTCAGGGATCAAGGTTTTAATAGAATCCCTTTGTTTCACTGCATCATGCCCAAATTTTTTTTTTAAACGGAAGGGGTGAGGGGTTTTTTTTTCGTTTTTTTTC
>JACEEZ010013814.1:5000-65000 GCA_016584305.1 Chionoecetes opilio
GTATGTGTATATGTGTGTGTGTGTGTGTGTGTGTGTGACTGTGTGTGTGTGTGCGTGTGTGTGTGTGTGTGTGTGTGTGTGTGTGTGTGCAACCGCCTTTGATAGTTCATGATATTTCTTTTGAATTCTTCTGTTAATACCACGAAGTGTCCTCCAAAACACATTCAAATTCTGCGTAACTGCTTTTATTTTATTCTTTAAATTGACTGTGTCATCAAAAATACTCTTAGTATTGAAAATTCAACCTCAGTGTACATTGAACTAATAATATAGAAAATGTTCAATATATCGTTACTTCAAGTAGAGAAACAGATCAATTCACACAAGGGACGAATAGCAAAAAGATATACAGTAGAACAAAAACATAACAAAAGAAAAGTAACTAACATTTACCCTACAAAGACGTTTGTACACCTGTATCTAACTTAAGAAAATGTTCAATTAGTTAATAAAGTGGGTGTAGTGCAAAGGGGAAAAATATTTATGGCCAAGCGCCACCCTGGACACAAGGCTTGACCAAATGGCGATGAGTCAGGAATCGAAAATGGGCGATGGAAAAAATTTAAATGGAAAGGGAGGAAAAACCAAGCCACGAAAATAAGGAAATGTCAGAAATAGGTATTATGTAACAATATATATATAAAGTGAGAGAGAGCGAGAGAAGAGAGGGAGAGAGAGAGAAGAGAGAGAGAGAGAGGAGAGAGAGAAGAGAGAGAGAGAGAGAGAGAGAGAGAGAGAGAGAGAGAAGAGAGAGAGAGAGATATTGTGATTATTGGGAGATATTTATTTGGCCCATGTAGTTTTTGGTCCATTGAACTTTACATTAGTGATGAAGCCAGGTCCAGAAGCCGAAGCTTTTTATAGACTGAAATCTATAATACAATAATAACCTAGCAAGGGACTGGGCAGGGGCCATTTTGAAAATATAATATTTTATGGATGTAATATGTGAAGTTAACATGTAAACCAATCATTTTAATGCATAAAAAAAAAAAAATCTTAATACCATAAAAAAAAAAACACAATATGAATTTTATGGTTGTTAGAGTTTATAAATTTTTCATTGTATTTGGGTCAGCAGCTTTTATCAAAGTTACGTTGAAGTTTTAAGTTTTCATCAGTAATAAATGTTCTCTCTCTCTCTCTCTCTCCTCTCTCTCGTCTCTCTCTCTTCTCTCCTCTTCTCTCTCTCTCTCTCGTCAGATCTCTCCTCGTCGTCCTCTCTCTCTCTCTCTCTCTCTCTCTCTCTCTCTCTCTCGAAGAGAGTCTCCTCTCGCACCATCGATACATCGGCGGAAAACGCTACTCCTCGATTCTCCGACCTTCCGCGTCTCTTCAACAGCCCCGGGATCGTCGTCACACTCATACGCCGCGTGCCGCATCCTCTCGTCCCTCTCTTACCCCTAGAATCCGTCACCCGACTCTCTTCTCGTCTCCCTCACTCTGCGTCTGGTCGTTTCTCCCTCCTCGTCGGTCACCCCACTCTCCTCCATCCCCTGAATTCCGATTCAATCCAAGCTTTCTTATTCTTCGCGCGTGTCCCCCTCTCCTTCCTCGCCTCCCCGGTCATCTCGCGCTTCCATCTCTCTCTCGTCTCTCTCTCTCTCCTCTCCTCTCTCTCTCTCTCTCTCTCTCTCTCTCTCTCTCTCTCTCTATCTCTCTCTCTCTCTCTCTCTCCCTCGTCCTCCCTCTCGTTCCCCTCCATCCGTCCTCTCTCGCGTCGCTTCGCTCTCCCTCTCTCTCGGTCCTTCCTCCTCGGGTCTCCCTCCCTCTCGAACTGTTTCTCATCTCTCCTTCGCTCTTCGTCTCTCTCGGTCTCTCTCGTCTCTCTCAAGCTCTCTCTCTCTCTCATCCTCTCCTCTCTCTCTCTCTCCATCTCTCTTCTCTCTCTCTCTCTGCTCTCTTCGCTCTCTCTCTCTCTCTCTCTCGTCTCCTCTCCATTCTCTCTGCATCCTCTCTTCTCATCTCCTCTCTCTCTCCTCTCTCTCTCTCTCTCTCTCTCTCTCTCTCTCTCTCTCTCTCTCTCTCAATGTATAGCACTGCATGAATAACAGCAGTAACCTCTATGTATATATTCTACAAAGTTTACAGAGACGGATACGAGTGACTTACAACACAACACACAATCCCTACACTGCCTTGTCTAGACGGTACAGGGGAACAAAGGCATGTGGGGCACTGCACGAAGAGGGTGACGACGCCGCCTGCCGCCATGAAACTCCGAGACCCTAATGACTGTCACTCCAGAAGACTTAGGTTATCTGGGAGACAATGATAAGCTGCTATGGTACTGTATATTGAATTACTGTAGTCAAAGGAAGGGACGGAGCTCATATGGACGATGGTATTCTGGTGGACTCATGTAACTATCAAACCTAAGAAACCTATAAGAGCCTCTTCTATTTTGTTTATCCTCTACCTCTTCTATGTTCCTTGATCAAAGCAACTACAAGAGACCGTAAGTGGATGGAAATACGGAGTGAGGTTATTCTTAGTAATAGTCATGCTATAATCAGTGGTTGTTTGAGAAATGTTGATTAAAAGGGATACAGTGATACCTGATAAAGTTAATTGAGAAAGATTCCCACCTGTACATTTAATTCCCTAATTCAGCGAGTAAAATATCATAGGCCAGGAACTACCACGTGTAGGTCTCACAGCCTCTTGTAACTTCCTTATTTTCTTTATGTTCCTATGTTCGTTATAGGCTTATATGTTTCTTATAGGGTCCTTATGTTCTTATAGGCAGGTGAGTGCACGGACAGGTGGTCTTATTGGACGCCAGGTAACAATAGTCTTACTTAGTGAGTTATAGGTGTACCAGCGAGAGCATATTGGATCACGACTTCCGAAATTAATGTTTGGTTTTCCTTTCCATTAGTAAAGAATAAAGTGTCGATTGGAATGCGTTGTATAGAACTAAACTTTATTATACTTTATTATACTTTATTATTTGTACTACTCATTGCACTACTTATTTGTATTACTCTATTATACTTTATTACTTTATTATTTTTACCCCGATTATATTTGTTTTGATATATTCGCTGTATTATATTTGACCTCCTTACCCCGATCCCAAGACCAAGGCACCCTAAGCCCCGCAGTCCCAGACCAGGCAATAGTCTTTTTTTACGCCAACACCGAGAATTCCTTTACTCCCTATCGCAGACCAGGATAATATTCAGTCCACTGCACAAGACAGACCCTTTACACTCCCCTGGCAACACCAAGGATACCTCAACACCAACTACAGACCAACACTTTCTCCACCTCACTGCCCAAGACCAAAGCAACCGGGAACGCTGCTGCCCTGGACCTAGTTTAACAGTAACCATTGGCTTGCCTAGTTGTTGGGCTAATTGCTAATTGTTCTCTCTCTCTCTCTCTCTCTCTCTCTTCTCTCTCTCTCTCTCCCGGCTTCCTCTCTCTTCTCTCTCTTCTCTCGCTCTCTTCTGATCTCTCTCTCTCTCTCTCTCTTCTCTCTCTCTCTCTCTCGTCCTCTCGTCCTCTCTCTCGCTCTCTCTCTCTCCTCTCTCTTCATCTCTCTCTCTCTTCTCTCTCATCTCTCTCTCTCTGTCTCTCTCTCTCTCTCCTCTACTCTCTTTCTCTCTCTTCTCGTCACTCTCTCGTCTCCTCTCTCTATCTCTCTCTCTCTCTCTCTCTCTCTCATCTCTCGGTCTCTCTCTCTCATCTCTCATCTCTCACTCTCTCTTCTCTCTCTCCCTCTCTCTCTCTCTCTCTCCTCTCTCTCTCTCTCTCTCTCTCTGCCAAGCTGTGAATGGCCTCCCAACCGCTGTCACGCAAGCTATATCTCTGAGTTTCCTCAAGGTTGCACTCAAAAACTCCTTTTTTAGCAAATAATGTTTTAGTTTTATCATCTTATATGGCCTACTCTCATTTTACTGATTGTTGCAAGTTTATTTTTATTTTTATTGCTTTGATGCGCTGGTACAATTTTATTCTTTTACGTCACTGTCTTTTATATATATTTTTTAGCTTTTTGACGAGTGTGCATACACATAACGTTGTTCTAAGTGTAGTAGTTTTTATTTAGTTTTACTTGATAATTATTATATTTTATTCTTAATATCTTGCCAAACATTTTCTAATTTTTTATGTTTTTTTTTTTTCTTTCATTTCTGCCCCGTTATGTTCTTATACCCCCATTTTTTTTCCCCTATCTTCCCCTCTCTCTCTCTCTCCCCCCTCTCTCCCCTTCTCTCCCCCTTCTTCTCTCCCTCTCGTCTCTCTCTCCCCTTCTCTCTCTCTCCTCTCTCCCCCTCCTCTCTCTCCCTCCTCGCTCCTCTTCCCCTCTCCCCTCTCTCTCTCCTCATCTCTCTCCTCTTCCTCTCCTCTCTCTCTCTCCTCCTTCCTCTCTCTCTCTCCCTCTTCTCTCTCTCTCCCCTTCCTCCTCATCTCTCTCTCTCTTTTCTCTCTCTCTCCCCTTTCCCCTCTCCTCTTCTCTCCTCTCTCCCCTCTCTCTCTCTCTCTCTCTCTCTCTCTCAAAAATCGTCTCGCCAGCACACTTGACCGAGAATAAAGAGAAATACAATGTGATGTTTTTAGTGAGCGACTTTCCGTGGATAATTTCGTCGTGGGATTATCTTGCATACTTTATGACGGCCACCTAGTCTGCAGGAGAACGGATTTAGCTGGAGGGGGGCGTAGCTCTTTGTAAAACGAGGAGGAACATTTGTAAAAGGAGGAAAAAATTTACATGCGTGAAAAATGTTGCTAATGTTGATATTGCGCTTGTAGTTATTATATATTATCAGTGTTTTTTATCATTGTTGTGGTCTTTTCTTTTGGTTTTAATAGTTTATTTATGTTAATTTGACTTTATCGACAGTAATCAAGCAGGTAAGAGAAAACTACAAAAATGCAGGTTAAACGTTGCTGCTAGTGTGACGCCGATCAGGGTTGTCTGACACCACACTCTTTACTTTAACAGTTTTCGTCACGTGAGTTTGCTGGAGACAAACATCACTCAGCGTAAGGAGAAACAAGACTACAAAGACACACTCGGCTGTATTTGTCGGTGAAGTAGTTTTTTTCTTGTCACAATGAAACTCCTTCCAAGCGGCGTGGGAGCTGTTGAGTAGTCCTTTACAGTTTCCTTTCGTAAGCCGACAAACATCCATAAAACTAAGATTGAAGTAGAAAAATACAGTAGAACCAATTGGTGTGAGTGAATCACAAGAAACTTTCGAAAATCTGCTGAAAAATTCCCAGCATTTTGGAAAGTGAGGAAGAAACTCAAACATTAGTGTCGACTACACATGGACGGAGGACAATGAAGGGAAGAAAAAGACATTCCATTATACACACGAGAATGAGGAAACAGAATTCCGAGCTAAATTGCCCCAACCCCCCTTTCTATATTCTCTTACCGTCTTTCTGTATAGGGACTGGCAACTAAGCGGGTTTTTTGTTACTTCTTTGTTTTTTTTGCCCTTGCCATCCTTTGTAATGAAAAAATAATCCCCCGGCTGGGAGGACGGGGTAAAGAGAGGGAGGGACATCAGTAGCAGCATTACAAGGGGGGATTTCAAGGAAGCAGCGTGGGTAATGTATGTAGGGTTCGCAGAAGCACTTGTATATCATCCCTGAAGGTCCGCCACACTGCTATTTACTGCGAGTTTTCTTGCTGCTTATCGATCTGTAAATCAATATATCAACTTGTCTGTCTGTCTGTCTAATTCTTTTTTGCTGTCTGTCTGTCTGTCTGTCTGTCTGTCTGTCTGTCTGTCTGTCTGTCTGTATGTCTACCTGTCTGTTGGTCGGTCGGTCTACCTGTCTGTCTTTCTTTTTTGCTGTCTGTTTGTCTGTATGTATGTCTGTCTGCCTGTCTGTATGTCCCTCTGAGTGTCTGTGCGTCTGTCTGTTTCTTGAATTCCCAAATACACAAACAATGTGTATGTTTGTATGTATGTGCGTTTGTGTGTCTGTCTGTCAGCATGTCTGTTTGTGTGTCTGTCTGTCAGTCTCTCGTATTCCCATAAACATGTATCGTCACTAAAAAACTTCATGAAGCTTTCCTTTCGCAGTGTCCATCCGTCAATCTTCCTTGCCATCATTAATTCATGAAGCTTATAAGCCAAATTTCGTGATATTTTTACGTTGTTCCCAAGACTTTGAGGTGCAAGAACATAGTCTCTCCTTTGAGGCGCAAATAATTAATCTTCTGTCTTCCCTCTTCATTTATCTCTTTCTTCCTCTCGTTGATAATCTTAACTTTGCCTCGTCCAGAGCTCTCCAAACTCTTCAGTTCATCGACTCCTTCAGGGAATCCCTGTTCTGTTTTCAACCCCCTAACCATTCACTACAATTACATTAAAAAACAAACAAGTAAATAAATACAGTACTACTATTTCTTAAGACTTCTATCCTTGTGGATCTGTGTGGTTTGTGGTGAAAAGGCAAGTTTTGTCTTTCACAAAACAGGCTATTTTCCGCACCCCACGAATGGCTATGATTACAACCATACGACTACTACTACCACTATTATTACTGGTACTAATAGTAAGAAAAATCATAGAAAAAAAACATACAGTAGGTTCCTACAGAAATATTAGATTACAGAAAAATTCGAAGGCTGTTGGCTCAGGCCACTCTGATGATTGGAAGGGTTGTAAGGATGATTGGCTAAGGCCACTTTAATGGCGGGAAAAGTTGTATATAATCAGGCCACTGATGATCGGAAGGGTGTTGGCTTAGGCTACTTTAATGATTGGAAGGGAACCACCTCAAGCAACTTTGATGACGAGAAGAGTGTATACTCAGACCACTCTAATGATTGGATGGGATATGACTCAGACCACTTTGATTGGTGGAAGGGGAGTGCATCAGGCCACTATGACGGGGGGAAAGGGGGTGGGGCAGGCAAATTTTGAGGTGTGATGACGGTCAACTCCACTGGGTCACGAACACTTTTTAGAGGGCGACGTAGCATTCCGGCACTTTGTTCAAGGCGCCTTTGATGTGCAGCCTTCTTCGTGCTGCATCCACGAGGATGAGGACGGAGAAGCGGTCTGGCAGGTGGCGAAGGTGGTAACTCTTCCCGGCCCCTGTCTGCAGCCGCTCCATGAAGCGTCGAGGCACCAGGCAGTTGGCCTCCTTGTCTTCCCCTGCGTTGGCTGTGATGCGTGACTCCCGAGGACTTTGGTCCCTCACAGGGTCTGCCTCCTGCTGGGGGAGGACATGCTCTCCAGCCTCCTTCAGCACGTCCTCCACCTCAGTGTGCTTGACCTCCTGCGAGACTGCTGTGTCTTGCATGGGAGGCTCGTCCTCCTGTCCACGACCCCGTGCCTCGCTGGCAGCCTCCTCCATCACGCTTGCTGCGGGCAAGGGCACTGCCTCGCTTCCCTTCTCGTGGGGATGGTGGTGGCGCACCAGGGTGTGCCGTGCCCAGGAGCACCCCGCAACAAGGGCCACAAACACAATCACCACCGCCACACACACGGCACACACGAACCAGAACACAAACGTCTTGTGGTCCTACTCGGCCTTCTGGACCTGCCTCTCCAGGCAGGCCAGACGTTCCTTGCTGCCTACCACCAGGGGCACCACCTCCCCCCCAGCTGTAACCCAGGGGGAAGCCGCACTCCGCCAGGGGATCCCTTGGGGAGGCCAGCCACGAGGCGGCCACCAGGCGCCCCCGCACCTTCCCCAGCAGGGTGGTGTGGGGCCCTGCGTTCCTCAAGGCTCTCATCACCTGACGCAGCTTGTCGGCCTCCAGCACCAAGTTCATCAGGACGAGGGTGATCGCCACCCCCATCACCAACACCAGCGCCACCAGGCTGGTGGTGTTCAGTGATTCACCTTCCCTCAGGTGTGAGTCACTCCTTCAGGGAATCCCTGTTTTGTTTACAACCCCCTATGCAGTCATTACAATTACATTAACAAACAAACAAGTAAATAAATACAGTATTAGTTCTATCTTTTAAGACCTCTATCCTTGTGGTGCTGTGTGGTTTGTGGTGAAAAGGCAAGTTTTGTATTTCACAAACACAGTCCATTTGCCCCACGCCGCCAATGCCTATGGTTAACAACCATACTACTACTAATACTACTACCACTACTGCTATTGGTATTGGTAGTGAGGAAAATCATAAAAAAAACATAGGTACCTACATAAATATTAGGAACAGTAATGTCAGCCACTAAAGCCAAATGTTTGATCGATTTCCAGTCGCCTTATCGGTATTTAAGGACCCCTTTTGACCACCCATGCATTCATTGACCCCCTTTTTGTCCCCAAGGCATTTATCGACCCCCTGGAAGTTCTCATAGACCCCTAGGGGTTGATATTAACCAATTTAGGACCACCTGGGGCCATAGTCGAATAATGAATGACTCATGAGGGTGAAAAAAATAGCATGACTTTCACTTCATCAATTCTCATTATTTGTATTGAATTTATTGAAAAAGATAAGTTCTATGCAAGAGTATATACGATCCTACCAATGTGACTTTGTGAGGCGAAGAGAAATCAACGCATGAAAACGCAAAGCAAACATTAACTTCCCTCGAGGAAGTGACACACACGCAACACAACAACACCCGTGCGAGAAAAGACATCAAGCATAACACATTAAAGGGGAAGAATACACCACACCAATCCCATCACACCTACAGCACAGCACAGCAAACATCACGACGGCAGAACACAATGCGGTGCGGCTTCAACACACCACAAACACACAACACCTCACGGCCACAGACAGAACTCAAACACAGAACACAAGCAACAGCCAACAGGCCACAATTATTCAAGGGTTCCTAATGGTGAAATTTTTTCGCAATGAGAGAGAGAGAGAGAGAGAGAGAGAGAGAGAGAGAGGAGAGAGAGAGAGAGAGAGAGAAGAGAGAAAGAGGAGAGTGAGAGAGAGGAGAAGGAGAGATGAGGAGAGAGAGATGAGGAGAGAGAGAGAGAGAAGGGGAGAGAGAGAGAGAGAAGAGGGAGAGAGAGAGAGATAATATAAGAGATAAGATTTTCATCCTATCTAGACACTTTGCAAGTACCAACTACAAGGTTATTGACTATACAAAGCGCCGCCACGTCAGCACGAACTAGGCAGACTCGAACCGCTGACCGAATGCACAGGGACGCTGCACATTGCGGGCTCACGTCTCTACCAACCTTGCCACCCTGACGAGCTAGGAGAAGAGAGGAGAGAGAGGAGAGAGAGAGAGAGAGAGAGAGAGAGAGAGAGAGCAGAGAGAGGAGAGAGAGAGAGAGATTACAAGCATCCAGATTACTCCGACATGAAATACAGTCGGTGATCAATTAATGTTTTCCTGACACGCGCCTAACTGTTTCTTCAAATGTATATTTCACACAGGCTTCACTTTCTTGTATTAACTGCGTTCCTTATAGTGATTATGTGTAACGAATTTTACTTTTTCTTTCAATTGTTTTCCTCTCTCTCTCTCTCTCTCTCTCTCTCTCTCTCTCTCTCTCTCTCTCTCTCTCTCTCTCTCTCGTCTCTCTCTCTCTCTCTCTTCTCTCTCTCTCTCTCTCTCTCTCTCTCTCTCTCTCTCTCGTAATGGTGTCCCCTGTTACTACCATCCTGCCAAATTTACATGTGGCTCAATTTGCTAATTGTACATTAAACTAAGCGTTACATTCTATAAAATATTTCATGTACATTTCTAGTAAGTTTGCTAACTCTTATTTTTTTTTTTTTACGATATCTATGTTTCCTGGAACGTAAAGTGGTGCATATTCCTACAACTCTGCCTCATGCTAAACACCACGGCACGAATCATAAACTAATGCATCTGACACACACACACAGAAAAGGATTTACTACCGGTATACCTAACGAAATAAAAGTTACATCTCTTTCACTCATTTGATAACAATGACATCGTTCAGGCGTCCGTCCTTTCACAGAGGAGGATATCAACCCACTCTCGGCAAGTCCAATTCCATCATGATATTTAATCTCGCTTTGAATGTCAGCAAAGACTGGCTCTCTATAGTTGACCTTTGGCTCTCCCTTGGCTCCCCTGCCTCGCTTACACCTGCATCTGCTATACACGAGGCTATAAACACAGCAATTCACCCGCTCGGTCTTTACTCCCTACCCGGACGCCTATTTCCGTCCTCTGGAATATGTGGAATAGGGATGTCTCTAGCAAATCACAGTTGTCTAAGCTTAATTCAACGTCGCATCTCCTGTTCTCTTGACTCATCCCCTCACCTTGAAATTTCTCCGTTCAATCACGGGTCAATCAATTCCTTACCCCGAAGTACAATACAATACAATCCTAGGGAAGACGGAAGGGTCCAGTAGGTTACATGTTAATTACAAGCCAAATATCGCAGGGAACTTTGCCACCCTCAGCAGCGAGTAATTAAAGGCGCGGCACCCTCTACATAGGTTCTCCTCGCGCCCTCCTGCCTGCAAACAGTGTCGGCAGTGTTGAGCTTCTCTATTGCCCGATCATGATTGTTATTCTGAATGGTCAAGGACATTAGCAGGCAGAGAGAACTTGCCTTGTCTCCAATATCCATGTTCAAATTAGGTATGTATTTGGAAGTATATGAATGTGAAATTGTGTGTGTGTGTGTGTGTGTGTGTGTGTGTGTGTGTGTGTGTGTGTGTGTGTGTGTGTGTGTGTGTGTGTGTGTGTGTGTGTGTGTGTGTGTGTGTGTGTGTGTGTGTGTGTGTGTGTGTGTGTGTGTGTGTGTGTGTGTGTGTGTGTGTGTGTGTATGTGTGTGTGTGTGTGTGTGCCTACACGACTCAATACGTTCATAATTATGCCCAGGATCCTTGAATAGATAGTGAATGATACTTCATTAGTATCTTTTACAGGATAAAATTTTATCATTATATTGATTTGAGTGTTCGCGGGCCTCAAAAAGTCGACCTGACCCGTAGTTAGACCACGCTGACCTAAGAGAACAGAGTCTACACTCTACAGTACTGGCAATAGCTAAGGGGTAATTAGCAGTAAGGTAGTATGTAAGGTAATATGATAAGGTATGTATAAGGTAATATGGCAATAGGTAAGTGATATAGTACTGGCTATAGTACTTATAGTGGTGGCAAAGGCGGAAGAAAAACCTCGTGTTATTTCTAAAGCCCCGACATGAGGGAAAAACCATGGCGAGTGTGAAGACTAGAGGGGAAAACAGGAGCGGCGGGAAAGCACGTAAGCTTCAATCCGATTGTTCCACATGAAGGAACAGAGGAAGGAAGGGAAGAAGGCCGCGTCACTGAACACTGGACAGGTAACTTAACTTATATGACAGTGTGGCTTTGTGCACGATTGTTAGTGTGCTATTTCTTGTACCTGTCTTACTCTAATACTTTTTCTATCTCTGTTTGTCAAGGCCGAGTCGTATATTCTCTCTCTCTCTCTCTCTCTCTCTCCTCTCTCTCTCCTCTCTCTCTCTCTCTCTCTCTCTCTCTCTCTCTCTCTTCTCTCTCTCTCTCTCTCTCTCTCTCTCTCTCTCTCTCTCTCTCTCTCTCTCTCTCTCTCTTTCTCTCCCTCTCTCTCTCTTCTCTCTCTCTCTCTCTCTCTCTCTCTCTCTCTCTCTCTCTCTCTCTCTCTCTCTCTCTCTCTCTCTCTCTCTCTCTCTCTCTCTGAGAGACCCGCTCTGTAAAGCGAAGCAAGAAAGCAAAAATGGTGAGTGGTGAGAGGCCGGTTTAGTGCTTATAACTCATGCCTGTCAGCTTCCTCTATGGCGGATATTAAGTGAGAACACCACCACCTAATTTCCTGGTCGGATGGAGGTAAGCCACATCGGTCATATTTGTTGATGAAAACATTAGGCTACTCCCCCTCTCCTCCCTCCCCACACTTCCCCTCCCCTTCCCCCCTCCCTCCTCTCTACACACTTCCCCTCCCCCCTCTCCTCTCCCAACACTTCCCTCCCTTCCCTCCCCACACTTCCCCTCCTCCTTCCCCCTGCCTCCTCCCCCTTCCTCCTTCCCCTCCCCCCTTCCTGGTAAGTCAGACTGGAGGGTAGGCATCTGGACCACACTTTTGCCTCGTTGCCCTTCTTTCTCCCTCGTAGGTGTGGCAAAGCATAACTGGGACACTGTACATCACTAATATTTCTAACATGTCAACCCTACCAGGAAAACATGTGAGAAATATTCCGTCTATTCAACAAAATGCCAAACAAGAGGAAACCAAGAGGACATTGTTATCGATGTGGAACAAAAGGAAAAGTATTATGAAGCAGCAGCAGCAACAGTCACAAAGCAGTAGTTAAAAAATCAAACAAAATAATATAAATATAGAAAACTAAACAAAGGGTGCCGCTACAGGAAGGCAACACCCCAACACATCATCTGACATGATCTGACTAATTTCCAACGTAAAAACTTCAACGTAACGGCTCCAACGAAAAATAATAATAATAATAAACAAATCACTAGGGAAAGTCGGTGGTTACTCCAATAGCAGATTCAAGTTGTTGGTCTTTAACTCCCCTTTGTGGACTTCCCAGGTGGATCACAACATTATCACGGGTGGAATGGGATGTGGCAGGGGTGGAAGGGTGTGTAGGGATGTGTAGTAGTGTACATTCACCCCTACACGTACATGAACACTTTGAAATGTACACACAATTGTAATGTTTGCTTAGTCTGAGGGTAAGGTTCAAGTCCAAGGATAATACAAAAGCAAGGAAGGAAGGAAGGAAGGAAGCACTGAGGAAAGGAGGGATGGTAGGAAGAAAGGAAGGAAGGAAGGAAGGAAGGAATGAAGGAAAGATGGACGGAAGGACGGGACGAACTAACGAACAAACGAAAGAAGGAAAGAAAGAAGGAATGAGGGAAGGAGGATATATGTAAAAAACGAAATAAAGGAACGAAATAAATAATTAGCATCCTTGTTCAGGTCTTCTGTCACTCGAGAGAATCACACGCATGTCCAAATATAATGTCAAAACTTTAACGATCAGTGAGTCGTAGTCGCGCCCCGGCAGATTGGTCAGACGCTCCCGGACGCGGCACGACAATGACAATGGAATCCGATGCAAGTTGTGTTGTGCTTCGGTAATGAAAAGGTCAAGGAAGGCGACATTTCATTGTAGGATATTTTCTTTCGACCAGAACAGGCAGAAAGGCAGACATTCTTTAGGCAGAAATCGACAACCAGGGGACAGAACGAAAGCACAAACAGAACATAAATTAATCCTATAGTAAGATCCTGCGAAAAGTTACCAGCTGATAACATAGAAAATATGCAAATAATCAAAACTGAATGCAGCCTGTAGTAGTTCCAGTATTAGTGTTTCTTTATTTTTCTTGATCATCTTTATTTTGAGGCTATTGTCGCCCTTTAGTTTTTATATCAATCGGCTGTTCAGTAGTCATGATAATTCTGAAAACTGAAACAAACTTATAGAAGCAAAATACGCTGCCATGACATCACTGTTACGACAATCTCCACTCACATACTGTCCTCACCGTCTTCCTCTTGTGAAGTGCGGCCCTACGACCAGGAGCCACTGCGGTGTTACAGGTGCCAGCGGTACAATCATTTGCAGGGCCGCTGCACCCTTCCCGCCAGGTGTGGCGTGTGCAGTCAACTACATGCGACAGAGGACTGCATTAGGCGGCATAAGGCGAGTGAGGTAACTACAGCCAGATGCCCGAACTGCACCAGGAGCCATCATGCTTGGCATCCACGATGCCCCGAGCGGCTACGGCGGTTGCCGGGAGCGAGCAGGTGGCAACAGCGCGACGAGTCTCACCACCCACGCCTGGAGGATCGGCAGCGTCGCTTTGTTCCTGCCCCAATTCCGACTCGCTCGGCCTGGGGTCGACCTGACTCGGGATTAAGGGACCTCACCCCTACCCTCGCCACAGACTCCCATGCAGCTGACAGATGATTAAGGCCACCCTCTCACACCTCACCCAGCCAGGTCGCCCTGGGGAGGGGGGAAGGGAATGCCGCGAATCACCTCCGCCGTCTGCAGTCACCACGGCCTTCTCCATGGGATGTGACTCAACAGACACAGCGTAAGAGGAGAAATCGGCAGAGGAATGCTGTGCACTCAACCACGGCTCCCCCCCCCGCCAGCAGAGGCTCAGTCAACCTCAGACTCAGCCCCACCCGCACCCCCCCAGCCAACAGAGGCTCTTTCAGCCTCAGGCTCACCCCCTCATGTGCCCCCCCAGCCAGCAGAGGCTCAGTCAGCCGTGTCAACCTCAGGCTCCGCCCCGTCCGCGCCTCCCCAGCCAGCAGAGGCTCAGTCAGCCGCGTCAACCTCAGGATCCAGCCCGTCCGTACCTCCCCAGCCAGTAGAGGCTCAGTCAGCCACGTTAATCTCAGGCTCCGCCCCGACCGCGCCCCCCGCCCAAGTGCTGAGCAGCTTGTGTGGAGTGTCGCACGACGTTCTACACAGGATAATTAACGGAATGGTGCGGGTTATGAAGCGCCTCCTGGAGGAGACGGATCCCATCCCTAAAGACGAGGAAGGCCTGGACTCATTACTGTGGGACAGGATGATGGAGGCCGTGCGGGATGGCAGCGGGTCTCCTGCTCCCCTGCCAACCAACCCGGAAGAAGGAAGTCAGCGCTCGACTTACGATAGAGCAGCGTGATGCCATCTCAAACAGCGGCTCGCAGCCGCCCCTTCCCAGCAGCCTCAAGGTGCTTCAGTGGAACGTGGCGGGGCTACGAAACAAGAGGCCCGAGATTATCCAGGCCATAGTGGAGGAAGACCTTGACCTTGTGCTTCTGCAGGAGACACTGACACCGCTGGACTTTGAATGGAGGGTTGCGGGCTACTCGATCTACGCCCTCCCGCGCGATGAAGACGGGTGCCGAGGTCTGATGGTTTTGGTGCGCAGCTCCCTCCCACACCACAGGATCACCGACCCCGTACAATGCGGCGAGGGCGTGGAGGTGTTGGCGGTGCAGCTGCAGCTCGCCGGCCTCCCTCTACTTGTGTACAATATCTACAGCAGCCCGAGGAAACAGCTGGAGGCAGGCGAGCTGCTATCCCTCGCCACCCACAGTAGTGTAGTCGTCGCCGGTGACTTCAACGCCCACCACCCATTGCTACAGTCTGTCTCCCCCACTAACGCGGCAGGCCGGCACCTGGCTGCCGTGCTTGAAGAGGTGCCTGAGGTCGCCCTACTCAACAGTGGGGAGCCAACACACGTTCGGGGTGGCAGGCTGGATCTGACGCTCGTCTCCAGGGGCCTGACGTCTGGCGCTTCCTGGCGGGTTCACCCCACGTTGATCAGCGATCACTACGCCGTCACCACCACCCTGCGCGTCGCCCTGCTGCTGCCACCACGGCTCCCGCCGCCGAGATGGAACGTCCACAGGGCGGACTGGGTTAAGTTTCAGGCCGTCCTAGACGAGTGGTGGGCCAGGTATGAGCCGCCGGATGACCTGGATCAGCGGGAGAGGGACCTGACGGCCGCAATCGAGAGGGCAGCGGAGGCAGCCATCCCGAGGAAGGTCCCTGGACGACACCGCCGGGACAACTGGTGGTTTTACAACGAGGAAGTCAGGGAGCAGAATCATCTTGTAAACATCCACAGGAAGCTGTACCGAAGGCGGCCCACCCCCACCAACCTTGAGCTGCTGAAGGAGGTTGTGAGGCACGCGCGGGAAGTCACGTGGAGAGTAAGGAGGCCAAGTGGCTGGAGTGGTGTGCCAGCTTCACCCAGCACACCAGATTGGCTGACCTTTGGACCAAGCTG
The DNA here is from genome assembly GCA_016584305.1 of Chionoecetes opilio. Classification (NCBI taxonomy): domain Eukaryota; kingdom Metazoa; phylum Arthropoda; class Malacostraca; order Decapoda; family Majidae; genus Chionoecetes; species Chionoecetes opilio. The sequence continues at coordinate 20,691 of JACEEZ010013814.1, forward strand.
AGGACGGCCTCGGCGAAGGGAGACCTCCGAACCCCCCTGCTCACCCCCAGCCACAACAGGAGGCGGATAGACTGGTGACATGTTCTTAGCAAGGAGCGCCAGCGACCAGCTCCCTGCTCAGGTCCAGAGACTGCAGACACAGCTGAGGCCGCCGCGGGATGCGGCCATCAACGGGGGCGCGGGCCAGAACTGACGTCACTGACCAGCCTTCACTCAACAGGAGTTGGTGCGGGCCAGAAAGGGACGAGACACAGCTGCTGGTGCAGACGGCGTCACCTATTCCATGCTTGCCAACGTCGGAGCATCTGGGGAGAAAGCGATCCTGGCCCTGATCAACTGCTCCTGGCTGACAGGCCGTTTGCCGTCGGAGTGGAAGGCGACAGACATCCAGCCAATACCTAAGCCAAGGAGCCCACCAAGCTGCGACCCATTTCCCTGATGAGTTGCACGGCGAAGACAGCGGAGAGGATGGTGCTCACCCGTCTCCAGTGGCGCCTGGGGCCCCTCCACCCGCACGTTTTCGGCTTCACGAAGTGGTGGGGACCTCAGACAGCATCATGGCCCTCATGAGTCTGGTCGACAACCGCCCCGCCGTCGCTGTCTTCCTCGACTTGGAGAAGGCGTTCGAGCTGGCCTGCGCTCACGCCATCTGGCCGCGCTGGTGCAGAAGGGCATCCAGGGACGACTCCTCGCCTGGATAGAGGACTACCTCCAGCACAGGCGAGCCAGGGTCAGGTTCCAGGGGCACCGGTCGCACTACCGGGAGCTGGAGAAACGGCACGCCGCAGGGCGGGATCCTCAGTCCCTCCCTCTTCAAAATTGCTAATGGAGCAGCTGGTCAGCCTGCCGTTCCGGGAGGGCGTGGCTCTTCTCAGCTACGCCGATGACCTCGTTCTGGTTGTCACAGGTCGAGATGACAGGATCGTTAGGGCCCAGCAGGCACTTGACCTTGTCAGTGAAAAATGCAGAGAGCTGGGCCTGAAGATCTCAGCTGAGAAGTCCAAGGCCATGACCATCAAGGCCGCCACCTCGGACTGTCACTTGCTGGTGCAGGACGTCAGGCTGCCCTGGACCCGCGTCTACCAGTACCTCGGGGTGTGGATAGATCGGGGTCTGACTTTCACCACTCAGGTCAAGTACCTGAGGGAGAGGACTCAGGCGAGGGTCAATGTTATGAGGACCATGACGAGGACACACGCCGGGGCCTCGTACGCTGTGCTGCGACTCTTCTATGTACAAGCCGTCCGCGCGCTTGTGGATTACAGCGCGCCGGTGCTCATCGCGCTGTCACCCACCCAACAGAAGAGGATCGAGGTCATCCAAAACCGGGCATGAGGACCATGCTGGGGGCGCCACGCTGGACCAGCTGCTGCGTCATGCAGAGCGAGGCCCGGCTGGTGCCCTTGACCACCAGGACTCAGCAGATTGTGGCCTGTCGAGTGGCCAAGATCCTCCACCAGGTGAGAGAGTCTGCAGCACGGACAAAGCTGAGTACAGTCTTGCCACAAGGGCATGACCTGTCAGCTGGCAACACCTGGCTACAGAGGGTGGCCGAAGCCGCCAACCACCTGCTCGACCTCGACCAGCTACTGCAGGAAGGACCCGATCGTCCTGCCGCCTTCTACGTCGCTCCTCCTCCGTGGCAAGCCCCGACAGTGGAAGTCGTCATCACCGCCCTGCGGGCCAGAAAGGCCGCTGTGCAGCGGGTGGAGCTGCGGCAGGGGACGCACTGAGGGGGATTGCAGAGGCCAAGGTCCCAGGCAGCGCCGTCTACTACACGGACGGCTTCAGTTGACCCTGAGAGAGGCACGACGGGCGCGGCGGTGGTCACAGGGCAGGAGGTGCCTGTCCTGGAGGACGCCCGACCACTGCCCCACTCGCCCGACGGGCTGGTGCAATCCAGCACGCCCTGGAGCCACGCCCGCCACCGTCGGGAGGAGATTGGTGGCGTCCACTCGCACTCCAGGTTGCCTTACAGGTCCTGCCCGCGCTGAGCCCACCAACGGACAACGTGGGCCACCCCCACTATCCGGGCCTCGCCCAAAGAATCGCCGCGCAGGGGCGTCACGTGCGGCTCAACTGGTGTGCCCAGCCACGTTGGGCTTTGCGGAGGGAACGAGGCTGCTGATGAGGCGCCCGCGCAGTCACCAGGTGGCACAGTCACCGCCGTCGCTCTGCCCAGCATACAGCAGGGCAAGACGATGGCCAGACGTGCTGCCGCCAACAGCACTGAGGGAGCCCAACACCGGGAGAGGAGGCGTCATCGCGGCAGGCGCCTGGTATGCCAAAGCCACCGCTACCGCCCACTGCTTCCCGCCCGCCAGCTTTCCAGGCAGACGAGGTCAAGCTACACCGAACTCCGGTTGCTATCGCACCCTGAGGAGCTGCGGACGATTTTGAGAGTCGGCAGTGTGACCACTGTGGCACCTCGCCCGACCCCCCACTAAGGCACTACATGCTTGTCCTGCCCAAGCCACGGCTAGCTGAGGCAGCAAGAGTCGGCGCCAGAGACGCAGGATAGGCAGCCCTGGTGCTCCGCGGGCATAGATGACTGTCTCGGTGTTGGTAGTGGTGCGCAGCGCCCCTCCCCCTGCTGAGCGGGACCCCGCACTACACAGCGGAACATGGAGCGAGGTGACGAGCCTCGTCCGGAAGTCGCTCGTGACTCAGCGGGGGCTTTGGGGCCCGCTCATCTCTTTTAAATGTATAGATGTTTATAAGATTAGTATAAGTATGTAATGTAGTTTAACTTAAGGGATTATGTAAGGTTACAATAGTGGTTTTTTTCTTTCTGTAAGAGATGCAAATAACCTTAAACTAACTAAATGTGCGTGTTATGTTTAGTGTGTGTGTGTGTGTGTGGTGTAGTGTTTTGTGTGTGTGCGCGTGTGTGTGTGTATGTTGTGTGTGTGTGTGTGATGTTTTTGTGTATGGGGGTGTGTGTGGGGGGTGTGTGTGTTTTGTGTGTGTTGTGTGTGTGTTGGGGGTGGGTTTGGGTTTTTGGGGGGGGTTTTTTTTTTGGGGGCCAAAAGTTTAAGAAAAACCTAACCCCTTTTACAACCGGGGGAAAATTTTTTCCCCCTTTTCCCCAAAAACCCCCCCCGGCCTTTTCAAACCCCAACCCCACGCCCACCCCCCCTTCCCAAACCCTTCCCCCCAAAACCCCCCCCCCAAACCCCCCCCCAAGGTTCCCCCCACCAAAAACTTTTTCCCCTTCACCCCTCAAACTTCAAACCCCTTAAACCCCTGCCGTTTCCCCACCTCCAAGTTTTCCCATTTTCCCCTCCCTCCCCCCCTTCAACCTTTTTCCCCTGCCGCCCCCCCTTCCCCCTAAAAAAACCCCCTTTCTTGGCCCCTTCGGTAAACCCCTTAAAATCTTTCACTGCCCCGCAAAAACAACCCAAATCAAAGTTTACCAAATGCAAAGTATTAAAGGTCGTCCCCCCAAGGAAAAAGCAAGTTTATGACCATGTTAAAAATTTTAACCTGGTCCCCTTAGCGAAGCAAAACAACCCCGGCGGGATAAAAGTTACGGGGAAATGAAAATAAATCCCCCAAAAAGGAAAAAACCAATAATTTTTTTTTTCTATTCTAATAATCCTTTTCTTAAACCCTGCGCCCTTACCTCAAAATGGGGAAAATATTAAATTTCCCCCCTTACCCAAAAGCACACTGTTACAGAAAAATTTTGGCTCACAAACCCCTTTCTTTCTCCCAATCATAAATTTTTTCCCAAAAAAAGTGGCTTTTAGGTGTTTGGGGGGGGGTAAAAGAAAAAAGAAGGAAGAAGGAGAAAGAAGGAGGAGAAGAGAGAAAAAAAGGGGGAAAAGGGGGAGAGGGGGGGGGAAGAGGAGAGAGAGAAAGAGAGAGAGAGAGATGGAGAGAGGAGAAGAGGGGAGAAAGGAAAGAGAGAGAGGGGGAAAAAAAGAAAAAGAGAGGAAGAGAGAGAGAGAAGAGAGAGAGAGAGGAGAGAGAGAGAGAGAGAAAGAGAGAGAAGGAGGGGGAGAGAGAGAGAGAGAGGAAGAGGAGAGAGAGGAGAGAGAGAGAGGGGAGAGAGAAGGGGAGAGAGAGAGAAGGAGAGAGAGAGAGAGGAGAGAGAGAGAGAGAGAGAAAAGAGAGAGAAGAGAAAGAGAAGGGGGGGGGAAGAAAAAGAAAAAAGGAGAAAAGGAGGGCCGGAAGAGGGGAAAGAGTTTTTAGATAAGATAAAAGCAATGGGGGAAAGAGGGGGGAAGAAAAGAGAAAGAAGATGAAAAACAAGAAGGGAGAAAAGGAAAGAAAAAATAGGAGGGGAGAGGAGAAGAAAAAGGAGGAAGTAAGGGAAGACAGAAAATTTTAAGAAGAGCAAGGGAAAAAGGGAAGGGGGGAAAAAGGGAAAATAAGGGGCGAGTATTTTGAGGGGCACGTTTCATAAGATGAAGGGTGAGGGGGGTCGAGGGGCCCAACAGGGGTGAGGGGAAATTTTTTATTTGAAGAAAAATTCATTTTTCATAGCGAGGGGGTTGTATTGGGGGGAATGGGAGATTTTGGGGAGGGAGGAGGCGAGGTGAGGTGGAGGTAGGGAAAAATAAAAGGGGGGGATTTTAAAACAGCTTGGGAAGGGGAATTTTAGGGGGTTTTGGGGGAGCAGGGAAAATTTTTTATTCAACCCAGCTTTTTCCCCCCCCCCCCCCCCCCCCCCAAAACCGCGTCTTCCCCCCTTTATTTTGTTAATGTTAAAAGGGGAATAAAGAAGGCGTGTTGGGTAATGGTGATGGAAAGGGTTTTGCGGCCCGATGTAAAAGTTGGAGGGAATGTTAAAAATTTTCAAAAGGAGGAAATACCCATTCTTAATTCAGTCCCCCCCCCCCAAAAATTCTCCCCTCTTTTACGGAATTTTGCGGGTAAAACGAATCTTTGAAAACGGGGTTTGAAAGTTTGCGCCCTGTAAGGAAAAGCAGGAGAGTTTTTACTGTTTACCATGTTAAATCAGAATCATCATGTTTTTTTTGCCTTTTGAAAGGGGAAAAAACGAAACGGAATTTGGCGTTTTTCTTAGTTGATTTAGGGGACTGGTTATGTTGTTTACTCTATGTGAAAAAAATCAAAACATGTTTCTTTAAAACCCCCTTTGTTAAAGAGAGAAACCCGAGGGCGCGAGTATTAGTGTTTTACTCATGCTTTTATTTGTGGGGAGGGGTTTTGTTGATTTTAGTTGTCTAAAATTTTCCTCGCCGGTTAACAATAAACCAAAACCGTTTGTTTTTTATCTGCTTTATTTTCGTTTTTAACGGGCTTGGAGTTTGGCTCTGTTAATGGGTTAAAAAAAACCAAAAAAACTTTTTCCTCTCTCTTCTCTTTTTTTTCCTTCTCCTCTTTCTTCTTTTCTTTCCCCTTCTCTCTCTCTCTCTCTCTCCCCTCTCTCTCTCTCTTCTCTCTTCCTCTCTCTCTCTCCTCTCTCCTCTCTCTCTCTCTTCTCTTCTCTCTCTCTCTCCTCTCTCTCTCTCTCTTTTCTCTCTCTCTTTTCCCCTCTCTCTCTCTTCTCCTCTCTCTTCTCTCTCTCTCTCTCTCTCTTCCCCCCCCCCATTTCCTTTTCATTACGGTTTTTTGGTCGTCCTAGTTCTTTTTCATGCGCCTCGTCACGATTCCCCTTGCCTTACCTTCCCCTCAACTTCATTGAGGTATTTTTTTTTCTAGCGACACATTTAAACAAAATTGTTAATCTCCGTCCCGCCCTTTCCCCAAGAAATTCCAGACGTAACCCTTTTCCCCCCCCTTCCCCCTATTTTATCCTCTTTTTGCGTTCCCCCTTTTTATTCTTCTTTTTTTTTTCGCCTTGCATTCTTTCGTCCCCCTTATTTATATAGCTCTGGCCTCCAAATTTTCTGCTTTCTTTGTTTCCTTTTCTTTCCTTCTCCTATACTTGGTTTTTCCAAAAATTCTAAAGTTGTTCAAATTTTCCTTTGGCTGGGCTGCCTTTAAGAAATCCCTGCCTGGGGTTTCCCCCCCCCCCAAGTTGAAAACAATAATCGCCAGCCTCTTTGGGGAAAAAGTTTTGTGGCTGTTTTCTTCCAGGAACAAAAAGGGAAAAAGATGTGGCCGATATTTTTTCCTGTCTCTCCCGTCCTACTTTCCCAGCTCTTCCAAATCGTCCTCCGAAAAACTTTTTTTCCCTCAATTCTTCCTGCTCTTTCCCCCTCGTGCCTGTGTCCCACACCCTCGTTTTCAGCCACAACTTTCCCCCTTTTTCCCTAGATTCCCCCTTACGCACTATCTTTAAACAGCGGTTTTAAATGAGGGGCCGTCCCATACGGGGGCGTGAGTAAGGGGGGGGTTTGACCCGAGACAGAAAAAGGAAAGAACGTCAAGATTTAACTTGAAGGGGCCCTTCGCTTTAACATAAAGCTCGCTCGCGAGGGTCTCACTCGCTCGCCTCGAGAGGGAGGGAAAGTCGGTACAGAGAAGTATGGGTGAAAACTCTGCCATGTTTCATTAACGCAGTAGACTATTGCAATATTATTTTTTGTTAAGATTATTACTATTATTATTATTATCATTATTATTGTTATCATTATTATTATTATCATCATTATCATTATCGTGTTCATCAGTATTATTGTTGATAATAATTTTATTATTATTATATTAAACGTGATCTTATTAATTCTGCTGGTATATGCAAGGTGTTCATGAATAAGTATGTGCACAAAAAAAAACGCTTTTCTGTTTAGGATTTTTTTGAAATATCTTGGTTGAAAAAGTGAAGGGGGCATGGAGGCAAGGACTTACTATTTAAGGGGGCGCAGTGGTAAAAAGGAAAAAATAAACAGCTTTAAATTATTATCAACAGTTCTCATAAAGTAAGACATTGGATTGAAGGATTGTAGGCAGAAATTTGCAAAGCATTTTTTTTCTTTTTGCCATATTTAGTCGTATTATTAATCTTATTGTGACTGCTTAGAATATGGATAAGCCGGTTTGGAACATCAGGTCATGCTTAGAGGCGGTGACGGAAGATTTCGGAAGGGCTCTGAATGGGAGAGGTTTTGGGGGGGGAAGGGAAAATGAGTGTAAGGTGAGGGGAGGGGGGTATCGAGCTACGAGAGTGATGGGGTGCTTTTGGCGAGTGTTCGAGAGTGATGGGATGCTTTGGCGAGTCTCCGACAGGAGGGGGTGCTTGGCGAGGTCCCGGAAGTGAGGGAGCTTTTGGGGAGTGTTCGAGAGTGAGGGAGCTTTGGCGAGTGTCCCCAGAGTGATGGGAGCTTTTGGCGAGTGTCCGTGGGGTGATGGGATGCTTGGTGAATGTCCCAGATGATGGGATCTTGACGAGTGTCCCAGAGTGGGGATCTAGGGGAGTGTCGAGATAGGGGTGCTTTGGGGAGTTCCGAGATGAGGGGGTACTTTGGGAGTGTCCGAGTGATGGGATGCTTTGGGAGTGCCGAGAGGAGGAATTTTTGGCGAGGTTTGAGGTGATGGGGTCTTTTGGGGAGTGTCCGAGAGTGTGGGGGCTTTGACGAGTGCCGGAGTGGGGGGAGTATGGGAGTGTCCCAGAGTGATGGGGTGCCTTTACGAGTGTCCCAGATTTGGGGGGATCTTGGCGAGGTCCCGGGGTGTGGGTGCTTTGGCGATGTTTTCCCAGGTGAGGGATGCTTTTACGAGTGTCCAAGAGTGAGGGGTGCTTTGGCGAGTGTCCGAGGATGGGATGCTTTTGGGGAGGGCTGGGATGATGGGGTGTTTTTGGGAGGCCGAAGTGAAGGGCTTTTGGGAGTTCCCAGATGGTGGGGGTTTGGCGGTGTCCCCAGAGTGATGGGATGCTTTGGTGTGTCCCAGAGTGATGGGGTGCTTTTGGGGAGTGTTCGAGAGGGGGGAGTTTGGCGAGTGTCCGAGAGTGAGGGATGCATTGGCGGGTCCGAGTGATGGATGCTTTGGCGAGTGTCCGAGGTGATGGGGGCTTTGGGTAGTTCCCAAAGTGGGGGGATGATTTTGGGGGAGTGTCCCAAAGTGCTGGGATACTTTTGGGAGTGTCAAAAATGATGGGATGCTTTGGCGAGTTCCGAAATGGTGGGATGTTTTTGGGGAGTGTCCCAAAGTGAGGGATCTTTTCGAGGGCCAAAAAGGGTGGGATGCTTTTGGGGAGTGCCCGAAAGTAATGGGAGCTTTTTGGGGAGTGCCCGAAAGTGATGGGTCTTTGGCGAGGTCCGAAATGGTGGGAGTTTGGCGAGTGTCCGAAAGGCTGGGATCTTTGGCGGTGTCCAAAAAAGGCTGGGATGCTTTGGCGAGGTCCAAAGTGGGGAAGCTTTGGCGAGGTCAAAATATGGGGGGCTTTTCGAGTGTCCGAGGTGATGGGGGCTTTGGCTAGTGTCCCAAAGTGTGGGAAAGCTTTTGGGGGGGAAAATGGGGGCGGGGGGAAAAATGGGGATGCTTGGCGATTTCCGAAAGTGTGGAGCTTTGGGCAAAAGGGCCCAAATGATGGGTGCTTTTGGGGAGTGTCGAAAGTGATGGGGGCTTTGGCGAGTGTCCGAAAATGATGAGATGCTTTTGGGGAGGTCCGGTTGATGGGATGCTTGGTAGGTCGAAATGGGGGGATGCTTTTGGGGAGTGTCGAAAGTGTGGGAAAAGCGAGCGTCCCAAAATGATGGGATGTTTGGGAGGTTCGAAAATGATGGTGCTTTGCGAGTGTCCCAAAGGATGGGGTGCTTTTGGGAGTTGGTGATGGGTAAAATGGTCTAATTGCAAGGTATGGTGGCGAGGGATGGCAGGGACTCGGTGGATGTCTGGGCATGATGGCGGGAAAGGGGATGATCAGGGGTGAGACGAAGGTTGATTAGGAAATAAAAAGAAAGGTTTATTGACAGGTTTAACGATATACATGTTTGATATTTTTTTTATCAATAATGCTTTTTATAATGGTTAAGCTGACTATTAAAATTTGATGCATGCATCTTTCTACATAATTTGATTTTTATAATATATCAAGTATGATACGTTTTCTAATCAAGATAAGGACTATATGTATATGAACCGAGATATTGCAATTTATTTTTATCAGGGGTTTAAAAAAGTGCGTCACCTTTCCCCACAAAAACAATTTATCACAAAAAATTGGGTGACATTTAAAAACCCTGGTACTCATTTAGTTTAAAGGACAGTACAAAACTTTAAAAAAACAAACATGCACGAGTACAAGAGAGGGAGCGAGAGGGTTGATGGGAGGTAATAATAGGTAAGTTGAAAGAGTTTTAAATCAGGCGATGCCCCGGGAAAGGCTAGGTTAAACAAGATAAAAAATTTTATAGAGGCTGTAAATAACTTTGGGTTAAAACGTTGAAAAAAAAAAAGGAAAACATTCTCGCGTTGAATCTTGGTTGAGTGGGCCCCGTGTCGGATACTTGTCAGGGGATCAAGACAAGGTGAAGAATCCTCCCTGCCTCCCTTCCCCCTGTGAAGCGCCGCACACCACCCCGACTTTCTTTTTAAAGGTACATAAATCAAGGAACATTCAAAGTCTTTGCAAGTAACCCCCTGCTGCTGAGTGTCAAGGGCGTCTTTGGCTTGGTGACAACTTTGCCCCCCCCTACATAGCAACACTCCCCTGCACAACAACACCCCCTTCTAGCAACACTCCCCACATGCAACACACCCCTTTCATAGCAACACACCCACATAGCAGCACTCCCCTACATAGCAGCAATCCCCTACATGCAGCATCCCTACATAGAACATCCCTACATAGAACCGCCCCCAATAGCCACGCCCACTTTTAGCCTTTACACTTCAGCCCTTCCCTTTATGTGATGTGTATTCCATATTATAGAAACGAATACTTTTTCACGACGGTGAGATATTTTGCCAAAAGTTTTATGAGTCTCCTGATACCTAATCCATATTCAGAATTTCAGATACAAAACTTCTACTGACTTTTATCTCAGAATGGGAAAAATTTTTCTTTTTTGTACAACAAAAATCCCATTATCGAGCTTAACCAAAAAAATGCCCCGACTTGTGGTAAGTGTAGCTGGGGCCCATTTGGCACTAAAACAACCTTTAAAATTCCACAAAAAAAGAAAAATAATCCCCATAATAAGGAAAAGGACCTATGAACACACGCTTCATTCCCAAGATTTTGGGCCCAAATTTAAGAGCCATCTGAGCAGCGGGTTTCCCCCCCCCAAAAACCAAAAACACCAAGCCCCCCCCTGCCCCGTGGCGCGTCCCGCCTTTCTCCTTCACCGTGCCGTGGCGAGGCACCTCACTGTGCCTGAAATTATTTCCCGGAGTCCGATCGTGGGGGTGATAAAGAAGAGGGAGGAAAAAAAAGGTCAAAGTATCATAATTTGGACCTAAAAAAAAATTTCAACACAACACCCCCCACACACTCACACGCAAGCACACGACAGCCCAAAAAACACACTCACCACACACACACAACACACACACCCACAAAACAACAACACACCAACACACAACACAAACCCCACAACAAAAAAGGTGTTGGGTTGTTGTGGTGAGGTCCCCGCCTTTCCATACATGGCTCTGTGCCTTAAGTCTTTTCCCGTCTATAGGGCCGTCGCCCCCCAGTGCGGTTTTTGTCGCCCCCCCGTGCCGTGAGGGGGAGGGACCCAGAAGCGAGCACAGCAGCCACCCCCGCGCTGCACGCGTGGCCCTTTTTTGTACGGCCACAATTTAAGATTTCCCTTTATGTTGTTTTTCACCGCAGAGACACTACAAGAGGCAATATCTCCCCCGACGGTGGGAAGACACGAGGTAAAAAAAAAATTTCACAAAATGTTGAAAGCCCAAAAAGAAAAACCCCCTGACCTTTGAAATGAGGGAAAGGGTCAGAGAGGCGATCAGGGGGGGAGGAGCAAACCTGGGTGGATAAAGTCCACTGCGAAAAAAATGAGAAAAAAATTTGATTTATTTGAAGCATTCGTGGAAGGTAGAGGGGGGGCTGGGATTGGAGGGGGGTGGGGTGTGAGGGGGCTGGGAGTTAGAGGGGGGTGGGGGTGTGAGGAGAATGGGGGGGGGGGGTATGGGGGTCGGAAGGGGGCGGGTGGGGGGGGATTTAATAGCGGTAAAAAGGTTTGTGCCTGCGTGATGCGTAAACCATCGAGGGTTTGGGGGGATGGACAAAATATCTTTTGCCGGGGGAAAGGGGGTGTTAGTTGGGAGGTAGGAAATGGTTGAATGGGAAGGAGGGAAAAAGCTTTTTTCAAAGGTTTGGGGAAATCTACGAAGATTTTGGAGAGAGAGAGAGGGGAGAGAGAGAAGGAGAGAGGAGAGAGAGGAGAGAGAAGAGAGAGAGAGGGGAGAGAAAGGGGAGAGAGAGAGAGGAGAGGGGGGAGAGAGGAGAAGAGAAGAAGAGAGAGAGAGAGAGAGAGAAGAGAGATGGGAGAGAGAAAAGAGAGAAAAGAGAGAGATGGAGAGAGAGGAGAAGAGAAGGAGGGGGGGAGGAGAGAGAAGAGAGAGAGAGAGGAGAGAAGAGAGAGAGAGAGAGAAGAGAGAGAGAGAGAGAGAGAGGGGAGAGAGGGGAGAAGAGGGAGAGAGAAGAGAGGGGAGAGAGAGAAGAGAGAGGGGAGAGAGGAGAGGAGAGAGAGAGGAGAGGGGGAGAGAGAGAAGAGGGGAGAGGAGAGAGAGGGGAGAGAGAGGAGAAGGAGAGAGAGAGAGAGAGGAAGAGAGAGAGGAGAGAGAGGAGAGAGAGGATGAGAGAGAGGAGAGAGAGAAAAAGGAGAGAGAGAGAGAGAGGGGAGAGAGGAGAGAGAGAGAGAGAGAGGGAGAGAGAGAGAGAAGAGAGAGAAGAGAGAGAGAGAGAAGGGGAGGAGGGGAGAGAGAGAGAGATTGCCTACTTTTGTGTAGTGGTGGGTGTTAAAAGGGTTTACACTGTAAACACAGAATAGCTGAAATTTGTCATATGAAAGATCGGTTTGTATTATAGCCTGAAAAGAAAAAACTGTAAAACACAAGATCTCTTCATTTTCTTTGCACATGACAAGATCTGATCTTGTCATAAAAATTTTGTCATGAAATTTAAAACTACTCTTGAAATATTTTTTCTTTAAACAGTCTTTTTACTTTGTGCAAGCTCGGTTAAATATTTTCAGTTTCATTTATTATTTTAGAAATCAATCAGCCATTTTTCTATCCTTTAATAACTAACTAATCTGCCATCTATCTGTCAATTTAATATATAGCCGCGCTACACGCACGCGCGCGTGACACAATATGGGAACTCCGTAGTGTAAGGGTTAGCACCCCGGCTCACCCCCGAAAGTCCCGGGTTCGACCCCCGGCGGAGCGAAGAAGAGGGCGGTTTCAAAAAACCCCGCCCCCCTGTCAAGTCACCCGCAGTGAATGGGACCGGGTGTTTTGCCGGGGGTTTTTGACCCCCCTCCCGGGGTGGTGGTTTTGGCCAACACTAGGGATGAAGAGAAAAAAAAGGGGGGGAGACGGAGCCAACGACCGGCTGGGGCCCGTAAAATAAAAACAGAGAAACAACAGAGAAACACACACAAAACAACAATAAAAAAAAAAAAAAAATAAAATATAAAATAAAAAGAATATAAATAATAAAATTTTAAATATAATAAATAAATAATTATACATAAATAATTTATAATATTTTAAGGAGAGTAGATAGATAGATAGATGATGTAGAAAGAGAGAAAATTTAGAGAGAGAGAAAAAAAAAAAAAAAAATTATGCACCCATGTGCAGTAATGAAGGTTGAGTCACGGGTTTCCCCTATGAGAGGTAAAAAACTCGCAGCCTATTTTTCACACTGGGGAAAACGGATATAAACGTTTATGTCGATTTATTATATTTTTAGAAAGACTATATAGATCGACAATTTATATTATATAGCAATCTGAACAATCATGTCAGGCTGCAAATTGACGATAAAAAGTTCAAACTTTTTGTGGAGAAATAGATAATGTTGAAGCCCTAACGTGCAGCGCGGACGGCGGAAGGCTCCCGTAGGATAGACAAGTAGTAGCCAATAGGCTGCTGCGGGCCGCGGCCTTGAAGAGACGACACCCCAAACTCATGCGCTGCCTTCATCCTGCTGTACTGAGGAAAAGTTAGGTATTATTAGTGATCTTGTTATCATTTTGACTGTCTCTATTTTCTTCTCTGCCATGATATAAGGAAATCATGGCTGCTGTTTTTTGTAGCGTGGGGACATGTTTGGTGTGATAACACAGGTGTGTCTTGCGCAAGGCTTCACCCAACTTTTTGTTGAATGTTTCCACGGTGGAGGCTGACGGGTTATTTTTCCAGGTAAGAAGGCAGAATTCTTGAAAAAAATTGCTCTGACCTCTCAGGGTGAAGTTCAAACATTTCATGAGCTCCCTTGTACGTCGTTCCTCGCGTCTGTTGTATGTGCCACCTGCCAAGCCTACACAACTTTTGAAGTGAGTCATTGATTTAACCCTATATTGCCTACATTATTTTTCACATCAGGAAACAATTTTCTTTCGCTGTCTTAAACAACATTCATTAAACTTCACTTGTTTGATATTTCAGACTACGTTTACAGTGAAAATATATAGCTATACATGACGAATCATCACCTCCGGCGTGGTGTGACCGACTTTGAAGTAGGTTGTAATTAATTGTTTCTTTGCATGATACTGATTTTTTTCATGAAAATTGCACTGAAGGAATATGTGTGAGTGACTGGTGGATGACTTGTACATATGTTTCTGAGCCGTCCTTTACTACTATTTTCTATTTCTTAAATTTTGGATCTTCTGGAATGCCCGTTTAACATGAGTGGGGGGAAATATGAAGGATGATGATTTTCTGTATATATATATAATATAAAATATATATATATATAGAATAAAAAATAATATATATATATATATATAGATATAATATATATATATATATATATAATATATATATATAGATATATATATATATAATAATATATATAAATATCAATATAATTATATATATATAATATAGATAATTATATAGTTTTAAAAGTATATATAATTAATTTAAATATAATATAAAAATATTATATATTTTATTATTATAATTATATATAAATTATTAAAATATTAATATACAAAACTATATATATAGGGGTTGCGGAAATGGAAAAAAGTTTATGGTTTAGGCCTTCCACACGAGACAATTTTCAGGTCAAGTGCCGCAAAAAAGTGCCCGCAACAAAAAATGGGCAGAAAGTGGTAGTAAATTGCACTTACCACGGATTTTGTTCGGCACTGAAGTCAACATACAACACAGCTAAAAGCCCCCCAAACACAAAAAAAATAGTAGGTAGTTTCTTTGGGCATTAAAAAGGTATTTATAATTTTTTCCCAGAAGTTTAACCAAATCCACTCTTTTGAAATTTCCCCCAAACCAAAAAACATACGTAGGATTTTTTGGGTATAAAATGTACTTGGTATCCTTACATCCCTTTTGTTTTTTTTGATTTACAAAATTTTGGACTTGGAAAACAATCGGAACCCAAGAAAAAGATCGATATTTTACCAAGGCCCACCATAAAAAGGGGGCGGGGGAAAAAAGTTGCAAAGCTTTAAAGGGGACATTAAAAGGAAATTTAAGCTTGGATGAGTACTAAACAGTGCAAAATTGTCTTGCTGACAGGGGTACCACGTCGCCTTCAAAGGTCATCAAGAGGAAGGGCTACGCAACGAAATACTAACTACAAATTGTAAGTGTTGATAATCTAATTATTTTGTTATGCATAAACATGGTGCGTCATACGGTAAACATTCCCTTTTCGGAGGCGCGCAAGTGATTATCCACGCACACTAGTTGACTCTGTGACGGACAAATCGAGACAGGGGAAAGCAGCGGGTGGCAGGGTGGTGGCAACCAAAAGTGGCTCGTGGAATGCTGCCATTTAAAAAACACGGTTTCTATCGTTGGCCACGGTGGCCGGCCAAAAATAGTGCGGTATGAAATGTTAGGAAAAGGGCTCCCGTAGGATTTTAGTGCTAAAATTGATTTTTTTGCAGTTCTGGCTTCTATAGGTATCAGATTAACAGAAAAAGATGGGGTCCCAATTTTCAGACCCTTACCCCCTTTTGGGGGGTCACTTCCCTTTTGGGCCCCCCGGCACGGGACCATCCCACCTATCTCCGCCAATAATTGACCGATTTTCATAAATTTGAGTATCCTTTTGTAGGTTTTCAGGTATCCGGGAGCCCGATTTATAGCACTCAAAAAGCAACCGGAAGTGTCCTTATAGCACTTCCGGTTCAGATTTAGCACTTCCGGTTCAGAGTATAGGTCTAACTCCCATTTTTCTTTTTCAGGCAGTTGAAGAAGCAGTTTTGAGCTCAGTCAGATATACCCTGTGAAATGAGATCGTGGTAGTATCGCCAATATGTGGGGAGGAGGACGGAGTTTGGTGATCTGTAAAGAAGGTGCCACATCAAAGAAGCGATTGGTGAACAATTCGGTCATGACAGATGAAATTTTACAAACACTTGTCAAGAGAGAGTGTCTCTTGGTGATACTGAAAGTGACATTCATAGACTATTAAATTACTTGTCAGGTTAATGAAGGAGAACTCAAATACGTTCGGTATCATAGTGAATGTGGGAAAAACCCTATCGTCAACAAAAAACAAGTTTAAAAAGTTTAGGAAGAGATCCCAAACCCGATTCACCTGTCTGCGCTCCACGAGGACCGGGCGACCTTCAAGTGCTGTGGGATCTGTTCGGCCAAAGCGGTCAAAGAATATTCCAGAGGAACAAGTGTGTCTATTTTCCAACTGTGACTTCTGTCCCAAGAATGACTCAGAGCCACTGCACCGTGTTCTTACTGACTCAATGGGTAAAAACACTCCTACGATCAAGCAGAAAACCCAGATGACCATGTTAGATTTTCAGTAGCGGACCTTGAAGAACCCAGGGGACGCATCAGCTCTTGAAAAGCACTATCATCGGACTTTTTGCGCTCTGCACAGCGAATATCAACGGGGGAAGATCACAGTAATGTGCCACTCATTCGCTCAGTATGTGATGCACAATGATCCCCCGCTATTCAAAACACCTTGAGTGACGAGGATGTTACACTGAGCAAGGCTGAGGTAAATGATGCCTATTTGTCAATTTAAAAAAGATACCGTGTTGATGTAAATGAGAGTGAGAACTATCGGAAATACCTCAAAAGATCATCAGCGAGCGCCTTCCAGAAGTAAAGTTTGTCACATCACTAAGACGGAATGAGCCCGACCGTCTTGTGCTCTCCACTGCAGTCACGATGGCCATGGATTACGGGTTATCAATGATGAATGATGATGAGATATTTGGTCACCTGAAGAATGTCGCCAACCTTCTGCGAGAAGAGATGCTGCAACAAACGCAGTTGGTCGTTACAGGCAGCTTCAGTAATTTAAAAAATCCGTCTTTCTCAGTTTTTCATGAGTCACCTCCTCTTTGGTAGCCATGTTGTCAAAGTGTCCGGAATACGAGACCAGGAGGTGGACAAAACTGTCGACGTTTCATGCCAGTTCCTTGTCCAAAATAGTCGGACTGATCGCCAGGTGAAACATCAGGACAAAGAAAGAAAAGTCCCTTCCGACAAACAGTCCAGACCCCTCTGTCAATCGGTTTTCCCCCCTTGCTGTTCATTCTAGAGTGCGTGACAAGAATCTTGTTGAAAACCTCTCAGCTGTGTATATTGGAAGTGACTACCTTCACATCATTTGACTTAGAGAAAAACGATTTTGAGCAGAGTGTTTCCCGCGGGATGAAGGAGGCTGGTGGATTTTGTCTCCCAAACTTTGTCAAGAAAGGCCTTGAACACATGGTTTGCGATCGATAATATTGACCTCCTGGAAGACACACCGACGGGGCAAGGAACCTTCCATGGCACAGTGGTTGTCATGTTCCAGCAAGATAAAATGGAGAGTTCATGAACCGACCACTTGAAATACCAGAAAAGCTTCTCCCACAAAAGCCTCTGGCCTTTGACGTGAACATGGTGCAAAAACCCAGTCATCAAACCACTCCATTGAGATTATCGGTCTATGAAATGGGAAAGAGGAAAAGAATATTCTGAGAAAAAGACTTCACTCACACCTGGGCACTTGCAAATACCTTGGAACTGATGATGGCACGGATATGATGTGGATTTCACTGAAATGAGTCAGCGAAGGAACAAACACAGGACAGTGACATGCAAATGAATCAGGAAGAGTCCCCCCATGAGAGCACTCCAGTCGACGCTATACATCAGTCAAGGAACAAGCAAACCAACCAGGGAAATTGGTCAAGAAAGATGTGATCCCCAATTTGGGCTGCTCCCAAATCTCTGCTGTTATCCCAGTCATCCGACAGCCCAACACGCACGAATGTAGAGGTGACGCTCCACTATTAAAGACCACACCCATGACTATGGGAACTTTAACCTGTTCTTCGTTAGCCCAGGGAATCTATGCCACTGTCATTGGTCCACAGAGAAAAACTTTGATAACACTGGACCTGGATCTATATTCACGTGCTTTGAAAATTCAGCAGTCAGTTGGGGAAACCAATTGGATCCTAAGGGCAGGAGCTTCCATATTGCATTGCTGTTTTACATGCTCTCGGGAAAACGATAGATGGCAGTGGCCTGGATATATGTGCCATTGAAAGTGGTGCATATACACATCAGCAGCCCTTCGTGGGATCTTCAGTGGCAAAGCATACAAAAGGGGGCATCGAACCACATCACAATCAGTCTAGCAATTATGAGATGGGGTTTTTGATGTCATATTATCCACCTTTCAAAAGGCCCAGTTAGTGTCCGGTGCAATGCTTTCAAGGACAAGCTTCATTCACGTAACCCCGATATGACTGAAGACTATGAATATGTCAGATCATGGTACGCTGGAAAAATGTGAAGCCACTGGAGGAGGATGAAAAAAATTGGAGAGTTTGCAGAATTCCTTTCAGCATACCTCGATCAAGTGGAAAGCCTTCTTCATTTCGTCAGCTCTTGCCGCTCAGGGGACTGGCAGAGTTATCTTTTCTTCCTTGGAGAACCTGATCAAGTATTTCTTCGCACGGGATCTTCTAAATTACGCTCGACTGATGCCTGTCCATCTTGCACAAATGAATGCGCTGGAAGATAATGAGCCTGAAACAAGGAATAAATTTATGTCCGGGACTTTGTTGCTGCAAAATCAGAGATACCCTTCACGAATCTCGCCACAGATCAGGCACTCGAAAGGAAATCAAGAAACAAAGGGGACACGGTGGTATGGTAGGACTCAGCAGAGATGAAGCTGCCCCCAATCGACTCGTCACCACTACACCTTGCCTTGCCCGTATCGTTGACGAGTATTTGAGGCTTCCCAAAAGTTTCCAGGTCATCCGAACGCCCCAGAGCATTACCAGCTGTCTGGACAGATTGCACTGAGGTCAAGAGAGAATGCCATAAAGATCCGTTTAATCAATAGAGTTGCCACTGCACAGACAACCCCTTCAGAGTGAAACACCATTGAAAAGTTTAGTTTATCAGCTCTTGTGGGCCAGAGGTAGCAAAACATGATATTTTTGCATTATGCAGAAAGGGTCAGAAGCGATTCGAGGAGGGTTTGTTTGTGAACGTCTGACTTTCCACATCAAATCTCCCGGTTTGGACAAGATGAAGAAGCTCAAGTTGAAAGCATTCTCAAGTTGGATGGATAAATCAAAAGTACGCATTGGAGATTTAAAATCATCAAATTGCGTGAGGGATCGTAATTTACTGGGCAGATTTCTCATTGTTCAGGGAAGCTGACCAGGTCTAGTGCCAAAATTCGAGGAAATAATTGGCAAAGTACGAGATGTCAACAGTGCCCCCGCTCTCTGTGTGTGTTGATAGATCTTTGTACATCCCAACTGACAAGGCCAGTCTGATGCATGCAGTTGAAGATGCCACGGTTGAATCCCTTGATGTTCCTCCAGTACCAGACATAGGGCAGGAAGATCCTCCAGTTAAAGTTCTCATCATTGATGCAATGGGTGTTTCTTCAGAGTATGACAAAGACGCCAAATATGCTGAAGATTTCACAAACCCTTTAGGATGCATTCCCAACAAACGCCATAGAGACAATGATGACAAGCTATGATGAGGGGCGTGTTGTGTTTGATCGATACTTGGATCTGTCGTTGAAAAACAAGACCGGAGAAGCGATCAACCACATCCATTGAGTACGAAGTTCATCCGAAAAAAAAGCCTTAAACCCTGTCCATTAAGGAGTTTTTACTTTCAGCATCAAAAACAAAGCGGAAAACTCACATGGGTTTGTTGGCCAAGGACTGCTTGACTATTTCGCAAGCAAAGATTTATTCGTGCTCGTTGTCGTGTACCCATGATCATATCAAGGGAAATAGGTTTTGAGTATGCTCATACACAAAGAAGAGGCTGAAACATTGATTCCAAACCAAGTACTTGCCTTCTACAGCCTGTGGTGCTGCCAGAAAGATCTGGGTATGGTCGCCCGACACTGACGTACTCCTGCTCCTCTTGATCTTATCGCTCCAGACAGATAGCATCTACTATATCCTTGAAGTTTCATACAGGCAAAGGAAAGAAGAAACGGGAAATAGACATCTTTGAAAGAGTGCAGGTTATTTGGCCGTCGCAAATGTCAAGGACTTCCTTGGACTCCACAACTTCTCAGGTGCTGATTGGGGAGGCAGATTTATAGGAATTTCAAAGAAATCATGGGTAGATGCATACCTAAAGCTTGATGATGATGACCCTGCCATTGGGCTGCTTCAAAGCATTAGGGTGCATTTCTATTCCTGCCGAGCTGGTCAAATGAGAGCTTCCCCCGCAAGGGTGAAAGCGTTGGAGACTTTTGTGTGTCATGTCTACAGTTCAAAAGGGCCAGCAACCCTACCATCCCCTCAGGGGGGAGCTGTTTCGGTCAAAGAACTTGGAAGGGGAAATGCTTCCACCAAAATCGTGCTGCATGCTTCCCCATATCATGCGTGCAAACTACATGACAATGCGGGGCAAGTCATACCCCGAAAATTGTCCAACCCTTCCTGCAATTGAAAAAAAAAAAGGATGGAAATTGGAGAAAGGCGTGTATGTTCCACTGACATGTCTTGCCCTGCCTGCCCCACAAGCTGTAGTTGAAACTCGTCAAATGTGGCTGCAAAGTAGGATGCAAGGGAAATAGGTTTTAGCTGCTTGAAGAATGGCCTGCCCTGTACTCCTCTCTGTAAAGCTATGGCAGTGAAATTTCGCAAACGCTATTCGGGAGGACATTTCAAATATGGACATTGATGAATAACTGATTGATTTACGTCCCATTTGACAGTATCGCAAAATCGGACGTATCGCTAAATACTAACGCGCTTTGGGTGGATGGGTTGGGCGCAGGGGTGGTAACTCCGCCAGTGGAACTCCACGTCTGTCTTAAGCCAGAAAAAAGGAGGAAAGACAACCCGTAACATTATTTAAGTATGCCTAGCGTACAACGTGGCATGGAAAAGTAGCTTAAAACGGCTTTCTAATAGAAGCGGGTGAGAAAACAACGAAAAAAAAGAGGTTTCGGTTATACCAAATCTGGACGTGATAAGAGAAATTTAGATATCAGACCTGACATCAGCATCAGCAATTTAGTAGGAATCAGTAGTTCACGTGTCTGTAACAAAGAAAATGATGAAATTTGTTGCTTAGTGTTACCAGAGACCAATCCTGGGGGTGCCATAAGAGGAATGACCCCACAGAAAGGGGGTGACGGGTCTGAAAATTGGGACCCCATCTTTTCCTGTTAATCTGATACCTATAGAAGCCAGAACTGCAAAAAAAATCAATTTTAGCAGAAAAATCCTACGGGAATACATGGCATACCACACTACAATGGTGTGGTCGGAAAATTGGATCCGCCCGCCACGACTCGCCACTATTTTGTGGTCGCCACAAAAAAGTGGCCCGTGTGCATGCAGCCATAGAGATGCGTGTGTTCTATTTTGACCATTTTTTTGTGGCGGCCACTGACCATTAAAAAGTGTCTCGTGTGAACCCGGCCTTAATACAGCCTTGGCATTCTCTGCAGCAGGGGCGCCCACAGGCGGACGCACTGGACGCACGTGCATCCACTGTAAGCCTCCAGGCATGCGTAGTCTAGTAGTCCGTCCAGTGGACCCCACGTGCACCCCCTGGACAATCTAATGAGACCTAATTTTTAGATGCACAAATATATCTAGAAAAAAAAAAATCTACGTTAACACTGTCAACTAATGTCCCATGGGGTTCGTCTGGCGGCCTTCGTCGATCGCGAAATATTTGATTTCTCGAAATTACCAAAATGTCCATAAAATCACAAATAATGTAGTTACAAATTTAATTTTGGTGCGCACGTGACAAAAATAACATAGCCTATTGTAATAAAAACAATTAATGCAGTAATTGGTACAAGTTTAGTCATGGAACGGCAAAAACCTAAAAAAAGGCGGAAAAATTACTTCGGTTTCGCCGAAGAAACCGAAGTAATGTTCATTGAAACCTGAAAATGTTCATTGCTGAGAATTCAAAGGAAGCGTCGTCGTGTTTTACGTCCCTCGCACGCGATTAAAGAAACCTCGTGGGGACTATCTATTCTTTACCTGTCCTGTCACCCACCCTGGACGGCGAGCTTCTGTGGGTTTAACAACTTCACTCCCTCACAACATCCCCTCTCCGTCCTTCCCTCCTGTGGGTTTTAACAACTTCACTGCCTCACAACATCTCTCCCTCCCTGCCTCCCTCCCTCCTGTGGATTTTAACAACTTCACTGCTTAACAACATCCCTCCCTCCTTTAAATTCCTTCTATCCCTGCAGTCTCCATCTATCTTTCTCTCCGCCCATTCTACTGCTTTCCCTTTAAACAGGTCATTAAACGAAGCACTTTCCCCAATTGTTTTTTTTTGTATCTCATCATACCGTACTTGTTTATTTTCTCTGTCATAATTAATTAATCTTAAATGGTGTGAGAACATGAGTCATCAGTCGCGACAAAGCTCCAACTTCACGCACTTTGCTATTTCTCCTCTGTGTCCCTGTCCCCGTTTTTCCTCTGCCTATATCTTACATGTGTGTGTGTGTGTGTGTTGTGTGTGTGTGTGTGTGTGTGTGTGTGTGTGTGTGTGTGTGTGTGTGTGTGGTGTGTGTGTGTGTGGTGTGTGTGTGTGTGTGTGTGTGGTGGTGTGTGGTGTGTGTGTGTGTGTGTGTGTGTGTGTGTGTGTGTGTGTGTGTGTTGTGGTGTGTGTGTGTGTGTGTGTGTGTGTGTGTGTGTGTGTGTGTGTGTGTGGTGTGGTGTGTGTGTGTGGTGTGTGTGTGTGTGTGGTGTGTGTGTGTGGTGTGTGTGTGGTGTGTGTGTGTGTGTGTGTGGTGTGTGTGTGTGTGTGTGTGTGTGTGTGTGTGTGTTGTGTTAGTGTGTGTGTGTGAAGTTGTGTGTTGTGTAGGTCGTTGTTCCAAGCAGTCTTGGACCGTTTATGCACCATTAGCGTACTACCCAAGCTGCCTAGAACTACAGTGCCTATAGCTACAAATCACCTATGTAGTTTGTCATAAGGGCCTAACAGAAGCAATCATCGCAGCCTTGGTATTCTTTTATTTCATGTCTCCTTTGTATTCACGTGATCCTCATTATGAACACATTAACCAGTGACACACAGTTGGTCTGTCTCACCTCCTATATGCCTGAGTCTCGCCCGGCAGCATATTCCCGTTTTCTGGAAGAGTATGTGGCGTTTACTCTTGAACACATCAGGTTAGGTTACGTTAGTTTACGGATAGGGTAGGTTACGTTTTCCAGGTCAGTACTTGATAACTTTGCATGAAAATCACAATGAGGCTACTTTCGAGAACATCCTATGGTTAGTTTCGGAGCGACAGCCAAGCGTCTTCACTGGGAAACCACATACTCGCATAGAGAACGGGAATATGCCGCCCGGCACTCCTAGCTACTCGAAATCAAGACTGAAACATCTACAACCAAACATGCAACGGGCTAGGAAGAAAATTAAGGAAAACATTCTTCACACGTGTCTGCTGGGGATGAAAGACTATCTCAGTTGTTGATTGTTTCTCGTTAAGCTTGAAATAATTGCCTCAAGAAACATCTACTCAATTCTCGGCACTTTTCTGAATATGCCTAATGTCCTCTGCGCGAGTAAATCATCTTTCAGAGTTTGACTTTCTTTCGGAGCATGAGAAGTGTTAGTGAGGTGTTGCAGGTGTTACTCCACTTGCCGCCTCAGTGTTGCAAATCATGCAGACTTTTATACATTTCACTTTCTTTTCTTTCTTTATTGTGACAATGTTGATATTTTTTAACAAAACATAGCACTAGAAATCTATCTCATTATGAGATATTGATTAATAATACATTGAAGAGTTTCAATAATAACAGACAATATTGTAAGTTATATTTCCTTATATTGTGTGAATAAATTTTTCGATACGAGATTAAAGTTTCGTAACCGTCAAGGGATCGATTCCAGACTCTTTTTTGTTACGTTGAAGCCTATAGCACCTATAGGCTATTATGTTTTCCTTGAGGGCTCAGGTGGTTGGCCCTGCACATTCTGGAGGGTCGTGATGGTTGGCCCTCGCCCGAAACTATTCAAGTAACTATTGAGACTATTGTAACCCCGAGACTATTTAAGTAACCTCGTCACGAAGATTCACCACCGCCTTACCCACTCTTTTGAGACCCACCAATAAACGGGTAAAAAATGAAGAGAACGACCATTCATCAACCAGACCAAACAATGGCAAGAACGATAAAAGATACACGGGATTAATCTGGACTCCGGCACGCAATTATGTTCGCTATAGAAAAAAAAGAGCAGAGAGAAGCAGTCTGCCAAAAGAAGAATGGGTAATAATTTTTCCAGCAAGACATGCAAGAAAATGAAAGCAGTGTCGAAAGAAGTAATAGATGGGAGTGCAGGAAAAATAAAGTGTGGAAACAAGTCCCCGGATGACTAATGCATTATACAGTATATTCAATATACTGCTACTATATATGCTACTATGCATTATACACCAACTTTGCCTGCGGATTTCTTGGAGTTTTAAGTATCTTTAATATTCTTATTTTTTATCATGGAGATTATCATGACATATCCTGCTCTTCGCTTATTACGTGTAAGACTTCCCTGGAAGATAAAAATGCGTGTTGATGCCCTTTAGAGCGTCCTCATTGGAAGATAAAAAGCGTGTTGACGCCCTTTAGAGCGTTACATTACTTGGAGAGAGACAGCAGGTGGCGTGGTGGCAGGTCACACCTTTAGGCTGAATTCATTGGTTTTGCATCGAATTGGAACCTTCTCCCTAATGAAGGGTGGCGGCATGAAAATTATCGTAATCAAGGCAAGGAACCAGACATGACGGAACTGGGAAACATGAGACGAAGATCATGTCTGCACACAAAAGTGGATAACGTAAATAATGGTGAAGAGAAACAAAGACATACTCGTGAATAGAAATTAAGGGTTATTTTATGTTTAAACGATGAGGACATAATTGCTGACGTGAAACATGGAAGTAGAAACCCGGCGAACATATGAATTTTGACGG
Source organism: Chionoecetes opilio (assembly GCA_016584305.1). NCBI lineage: Eukaryota > Metazoa > Arthropoda > Malacostraca > Decapoda > Majidae > Chionoecetes > Chionoecetes opilio. The sequence goes on from JACEEZ010013814.1 coordinate 45,208, forward strand.
GAAAGAAAAAATATATTTGTAATACAATTATGACATCCGAGCTCATGCAAACCCACGGGCGCATAGAGCGACCAGACAAACACACGCTGTGGGGATTATAATACTCAAACATAAAGCTGCGGTGTCGTAGGTTCAGGACCAGAATCTGAGCCGAGAAGTCTGGCATATTGTTTTCCGGGAGGCTGTGTCTGTTTGCCGATAAAAATAATAATAATAATCAGAAGAAGAAGTAGAAGAAGTAAAATAAGAAATGGGAGGTGTGTCTGTATGTGTGTGTGTGTGTGTGTGTGTGTGTGTGTGTGTGTGTGTGTGTGTGTGTGTGTGTGTGTGTGTGTGTTGTGTGTGTGTTGTGTGTTGTGGTGTTGTGTTGTGTGTGTGTGTGTGTGTGTGTGTGTGTGTATGTGTGTGTGTGTGTGTGTGTGCGCGTGTGTGTGTGTTGTGTGTGTGTGTATATGTATGTGTGTGTGTGTTTGTTGTGTGTATGTATGTCTGTGTGTGTGTGTGTGTGTGTGTGTTTGTGTGGTGTGTGTGTGTCTGTTTGCCGGCAGCCTTTTGGAGCAACGGTATTGTGCGTGGCACTATTTTCCGTGTTCTTTTCAGAGTCGCGTAAAATGTGGAACTGCTATTGAAGGGTGCCACAAGGAAGGAGTGTGTGTGTGCGTGTGTGTGTGTGTCTCTGTGTGTCTGTGTGTGTGTCTGTGTTTTTTGTTGTGTGTGTGTGTGTGTGTGTGTGTGTGTGGTGTGTGTGTGTGGTGTGTGTGTGTGTGTGTTTTTTGTGTGTGTGTTTGTTGGTGTTGTGTGTGTGTGTGTGTGGGGTTTGTGTGTGTTGTGTGTGTGTGTGTCTGTGTCTGTGTGTGTGTCTGTGCGTGTGTGCGTGTGTGTGTGTGTGTGTGTGTGTGTGTGTGTGTGTGTGTGTGTGTGTGTGTGTGTGTGTGTGTGTGTGTGTGGTGTGTGTGTGTTGGCGCACGTTCATAGCTTTTGTTTTTAGGAACACAAACGAAATTAAATTCCATATCTTTACGGTTTATCAAACATGCAATTAAGACAATTTCAGTGACGTTTAATGTTATTCACTGCAACTTTTGTTATCTCTCTCTCTCTCTCTCTCTCTCTCTCTCTCTCTCTCTCTCCTCTCCCCTCCCTCTTCTTTTCTCTCCCCTCTCTCCTCCTCTCTCTCCTCTCTCTCTCTCTTCTCTCTTTCATGTATCATCCGCCTGACTAAAAAGATACAAATAAACTATGGATATAAATCATGGGAGCTCAGGTGGTGTTTACAAAATGACAGCCTGGAGTGACATAAATCTCTTCAGCCCGGCATTTAAAACAGTTCTCCGTGAATTCAGTTATTTCGAACCACGATTATGTGACACTGACATCACATGCTAAATATTTTTTTTCTGTTTTACATATATATATTTTCTTACATCACAATGGACTGGCCAAGAGAGAAAAAAAAGTAACAAAAAGCCCACTTAGTTGTCATTCCCAAAAAGAAGACAGTAAGAGAATATAGAAAGAGGGGTGGGCCAATTTAGTTCGGGAAGTATCGTGTCACTCCTCTCATGAAAAGATTTAAGTCGTAAGAAGGTGGGAATTCTACATTAACTCTCGTTGAAAAAGACATGTCTAGTTTTTACCAACATCAGTTATTCTACGATCATTCGAGTTACTTATCATATCAATCCATAGTCTTCACTGTCGTCTTAGTCATCTACAAGAAATATTAGTCATAATCGTGTATTTGTAGCCCTGACAGCCACTTCCATGCCTGCACAGACAAATATACAGAGATCATGTCTATAGAAATGCACGATACTCTCCCAGATATGTCATTTATCCTTAACCCCTTCATGCCCAGAACGGAATTTCCATTGTAATTTGGCTACCATTAGACGATTTTAATAGATAAAAGCATTATTTTATATATAAGATCTGTTTAGTATCCTTGTCCACTAGCTAATTTGGTATATTAAGCCATTTTTCGTAATTTTATGGCTAACAACAGACAATTTGATATAGCAAAGGAAATATCTGGGCGTGAAGGTGTTAAGAATCTTCCTAGTAACCTTCATACACGATATTTCATACGTATGCACCACTTTATTTGCTTTAATGTTACGGATTATATAAGTGTACGAAATTGGCTTAGTACGTGAATCAGAGACCTTGCTAATCCTTTGTATCAATATCCCCTGAACTTGCTACATTTCTCTTCAGTAATTTCGGCAGTTCCGAATGAGATATATCCCATTAACTGGCTATTTTGCTGAAACTTCTAGCGTAAGAATATACAGAAGACAAACTGTTAATGGAAAGTGAAATGAAAAAGAAAAAAAAGTTAGCAATGGAGAGAGAATTACGGTAAATAATTCACACTTATCGATCGCGTCTCATTGAATATTTATCCGCGTCCCTTGCAGACATCTACACGGGGGGATTAAAAACCGTGAGGATTGGCAAAGCAAGTATGAACGTGTCTGTGTGTGTGTGTGTTCGCCCCTGGAACAGCTGGAGGGCAGGGCGAATAGGCGAAGATGTGTGGAGTGGTGTAAGGCGGCTCACGTACCAGCCGCCTGGTCCGGTCAGGTAGGGGAGGATGTAAACACCATGGCCGCTCGTTCCAGACTGATTTTATTTCACTCTAGCGGTCAACAATACAACTAGTGAAACAAGTGTTAATTACCCCAAAACTATCAAATGAAGCAAAGCAAAAATAAATGAATTAAATAAGCCCCAATGGTCCAAAGGTACAAACCCATTCCCGACATTCTCCCAACCATAGGAGTATAACTAAATATACTCCTATACTAACAATGGTTTGAAAACCCCACAATACATAAATACAGGCACACTTCAGCACACACACACACATACCATGACTCAAACTCTACCTTTGTGTGTGTGTCACATACACACACACCACAACTCAAACTATATCCTAGTGTGTGTGTCGCATACACAAACACCACGCCTCAAACTATACCCTAGTGTGTGTGTCACATACACACACACCACAACTCAAAACTATACCCTAGTGTGTGTCACATACACACACACCACGCCTCTTCAGCACACACACACACATACCTCAACTCGGACACAACAGATCGCCTCTGCTTGCCGCCAAATGATCACCTCTGTAACCCCCAAAATGATCACCTCTGTTTGCCACAAAAATGTCAGTACCAAACCAGGCACAAAAGACTACCAAACAGGCACAACAGACCGCATCACAACAGGCACAACAGACAGCACCACTGGGCCACTCCTACGTCTCTAACTCCTCAAAACCAACTCCTTCTCAAACTCCTGTTTCAAACTAACACCTCTACTACATACCAAAGGTGACTGCAAGGTGAGTCATAACTAGTAGTAAGAGTGACTGCAAGGTGAGTCATACGTCTCAAACTAACTCCATCTCAAACGAACACCTCTACTACATCTCCTCCTCCACCTCTACTACATACCACATACCAGGGCTCGCCAGGAGGTGGGGGTCCTCCCCACCACTGGGCTCGACAGGAGTGTTGGTCCTCCCCGCCACTGGGCTCGACAGGAGTGTTGGTCCTCCCCGCCACTGGGCTCGACAGGAGTGTTGGTCCTCCCCGCCACTGGGCTCGACAGGAGTGTTGGTCCTCCCCGCCACTGGGCTCGACAGGAGTGTTGGTCCTCCCCACCACTGGGCTCGACAGGAGTGTTGGTCCTCCCCGCCACTGGGCTCGACAGGAGTGTTGGTCCTCCCCGCCACTGGGCTCGACAGGATGTTGGTCCTCCCCGCCACTGGGCTCGACAGGAGTGTTGGTCCTCCCCGCCACTGGGCTCGACAGGAGTGTTGGTCCTCCCCGCCACTGGGCTCGACAGGAGTGTTGGTCCTCCCCGCCACTGGGCTCGACAGGAGTGTTGGTCCTCCCCGCCACTGGGCTCGACAGGAGTGTTGGTCCTCCCCGCCACTGGGCTCGACAGGAGTGTTGGTCCTCCCCGCCACTGGGCTCGACAGGAGTGTTGGTCCTCCCCGCCACTGGGCTCGACAGGAGTGTTGGTCCTCCCCGCCACTGGGCTCGACAGGAGTGTTGGTCCTCCCCGCCACTGGGCTCGACAGGAGTGTTGGTCCTCCCCGCCACTGGGCTCGACAGGAGTGTTGGTCCTCCCCGCCACTGGGCTCGACAGGAGTGTTGGTCCTCCCCGCCACTGGGCTCGACAGGAGTGTTGGTCCTCCCCGCCACTGGGCTCGACAGGAGTGTTGGTCCTCCCCGCCACTGGGCTGACAGGATGTTGGTCCTCCCCGCCACTGGGCTCGACAGGAGTGTTGGTCCTCCCCGCCACTGGGCTCGACAGGAGTGTTGGTCCTCCCCGCCACTGGGCTCGACAGGAGTGTTGGTCCTCCCCGCCATGGGCTCGACAGGAGTGTTGGTCCTCCCCGCCACTGGGCTCGACAGGAGTGTTGGTCCTCCCCGCCACTGGGCTCGACAGGAGTGTTGGTCCTCCCCGCCACTGGGCTCGACAGGAAGTTTGGTCCACTCCCCGCCACTGGGCTCGACGGAGTTGTCTCCCGCCACTGGGCTCGACAGGAGTGTTGGTCTCATCCCCGCCAAGGCTCGACAAGAGTGTAGTCCTCCCCGCACTGGGCTCGACAGGAGGTGGTCTCCCGCCACTGGACCGACAGGAGGTTGGTCTCCCGCCACGGGCTCGACAGGAAGTGTTGGTCCTCCCCGCCACTGGGCTGACAGAGTCTCTGTCGCATCCCGCCGTACGCACACGTGGGCCCGCCAGGAGCTACGCAGAAGCCCACAGTAAACAAGGAAAAAAGAAAAAAACTAACGGCTGGGACTAAGGGCCCGACAGGAACAAAAGGACCGGCTGTACTAGGCACGAGGAACTAAGGGCCCACAGGAACTAAGGCCGAAGAACTAAGGGCCCGGACAGGAACTAAAGAGCCCGCAGGAACTAAGGGCCCGCTGGAACTAAGGGCCCGGCAGGAACTAAGGGCCCGGCAGGAACTAAGGGCCCCGGCTGGAACTAAGGGCCCGGCAGGAACAAAGGGCCCCGGCAGGAACTAAGGGCCTCAGCTGGAACTAAGGGCCCGGCAGGAACAAAGGGGGCCCGGCAGGAACTAAGGGCCCCGGCAGGAACAAAGGGGCCCGGCAGGAACTAAGGGCCCCGGCAGGAACTAAGGGCCCCGGCAGGAACAAAGGGGCCCGGCAGGAACAAAGGGCCCCGGCTGGAACTAAGGGCCCGGCAGGAACAAAGGGGCCCGGCAGGAACAAAGGGCCCCGGCTGGAACTAAGGGCCGGCAGGAAAAGGGCCGGAGAACAAAGGGCCCCGGCTGGAACTAAGGGCCCGGCAGGAACTAAGGGGCCCGGCATGAACTAAGGGCCCCGGCTGGAACTAAGGGCCCCGGCTGGAACTAAGGGCCCCGGCTGGATAAGGGCCGCTGGAACTAAGGGCCGGCAGGAACTAAGGGCCCCGGCTGGAACTAAGGGCCCAGCGGAAATAGGGCCCCGGCAGGAACTAAGGGCCCCGGCAGGAACTAAGGGCCCCGGCAGGACTAAGGGCCCGCAGGAGCTAAGGCCCCGGCAGGAACTAAGGGCCCCGGCAGGAACTAAGGGCCCCGGCAGGAACAAAGGGCCCCAGCAGGAACAAAGGGCCCCGGCAGGAACTAAGGGCCCGGCAGAAACTAAGGACCCCGGCAGAAACAAAGGGCCCCGGCAGGAACAAAGGGGCCCGGCAGGAACTAAGGGCCCCGGCAGGAACTAAGGGCCCCGGCTGGAACAAAGGGCCCCGGCAGGAACAAAGGGCCCCAGCTGGAACAAAGGGCCCCACAGGAACTAAGGGCCCCGGCAGGAACAAAGGGGCCCGGCAGGAACAAAGGGCCCCGGCTGGAACTAAGGGCCCGGCAGGAACTAAGGGCCCCGGCTGGAACTAAGGGCCCGGCAGGAACTAAGGGCCCGGCAGGAACAAAGGGGCCCGGCAGGAACAAAGGGCCCCGGCTGGAACTAAGGGCCCGGCAGGAACAAAGGGGCCCGGCAGGAACTAAGGGCCCCGGCTGGAACTATGGGCCCCGGCTGGAACTAAGGGCCCCGGCTGGAACTAAGGGCCCCGGCTGGAACTAAGGGCTCGGCAGGAACTAAGGGCCCCGGCTGGAACTAAGGGCCCAGCAGGAACATAAGGGCCCCGGCAGGAACTAAGGGCCCCGGCAGGAACTAAGGGCCCCGGCAGGAACTAAGGGCCCCGGCAGGAGCTAAGGGCCCCAGGCAGGAACTAAGGGCCCCGGCAGGAACTAAGGGCCCCGGCAGGAACAAAGGGCCCCAGCAGGAACAAAGGGCCCCGGCAGGAACTAAGGGCCCGGCAGAAAACTAAGGACCCCGGCAGAAACAAAGGGCCCCGGCAGGAACAAAGGGGCCCGGCAGGAACTAAGGGCCCCGGCAGGAACTAAGGGCCCCGGCTGGAACAAAGGGCCCGGCAGGAACAAAGGGCCCCAGCTGGAACAAAGGGCCCCACAGGAACTAAGGGCCCCGGCAGGAACAAAGGGGCCCGGCAGGAACAAAGGGCCCCGGCTGGAACTAAGGGCCCGGCAGGAACAAAGGGCCCGGCTGGAACAAAGGGCCCCGGCGAAACTAAGGGCCCGGCAGGAACAAGGGCCCGGCAGGAACAAAGGGCCCCGGCTGGAACTAAGGGCCCGCAGGAAACAAAGGGGCCCGGCAGGAACTAAGGGCCCCGGCTGGAACTAAGGGCCCCGGCGGAACTAAGGGCCCCGGCTGGAACAAAGGGCCCCGGCTGGAACTATGGGCCCGGCAGGAACAAGGGCCCGGCAGAACTAAGGGCCCCGGCTGGAACTAAGGGCCCGGCTGGAACTAAGGGCCCTGGGGAAACATAAGGGCCCGGCTGGAACTAGGGCCCGGCAGACCTAAGGCCCGGCTGAACTAAGGGCCCAGCAGGAACAAGGGCCGCTGGTCAGGATCAAGGGCCCGGCAGGAACATAAGGCCCCGCAGGAACGTAAGGCCCCGGCAGGACTAAGGGCCCCGGCAGACTAAGGGCCCGCGATAGGGCCCCGGCAGGGAACAAGGGCGCCAGCAGGAACAAAGGGCCCGTGAGGTAACTAAGGGCCGGCAGAAACTAAGGACCCCGGCAGAACAAGGGCCCCGGAGGAACAAAGGGGCCCGCAGGAACTTAAGGGCCCCGCAGGAACTAAGCCCCGGCTGGAACAAAGGCCGGCAGGAAAAGGGCCAGCTGGAATAAGGCCCCACAGGAACTAAGGCCCGAGCAGAACAAAGGGCCCGGCAGAACAAAAGCCCCTGAACTAGGGCCCGGCAGGAACAAAGGGGCCCGGCTGCAACAAAGGGGCCCGGCTGGACTAGGGCCCGTGCAGGACCAAGTGGCCGGCGGAACAAGGCCGCTGGAACTAAGGGCCCGGCAGGAACAAGGCCCGCGGAATAAGGGCCCGGCTGGAACTATGGCCCGGCTGGAATAAGGCCCGGCTGGAACTAAGGGCACACGGCGGAACTAAGGGCTCGGCGGAACTAAGGCCCCGCTGAACTAAGGGCCGGCGGAACAAAGGGCCCTGGCAGGAACTAAGGGCCCCGGCAGGAACTAGGCCGCAGGACATAAGGCCCGGCAAAACTAAGGGCCCCGCAGGAGCTAAGGCCCCGACAGGACTAAGGCCCGGGAGGACTAAGGGCCCCGGCAGGAAAGGGCCCCAGCAGGAACAAAGGGCCGGCAGGAACTAGGCCGGCAGAAACTAAGGACCACGCAGAACAAGGGCGGCGGAACAAGTGGCCCGGCAGGACTAGGGCCCGGCTGGAATAAAGGCCCGGCAGGAAAAAGGCCCCGGCTGGAACAAAGGGCCCCACAGGAAAATAAGGGCCCCGGTAGGAACAAAGGGGCCCGGCAGGAACTAAGGGCCCCGGCTGGAACTAAGGGCCCGGCAGGAACAAAGGGCCCCGGCTGGAACAAAGGGCCCCACAGAAACTAAGGGCCCCGGCAGGAACTAAGGGCCCCGGCAGGAACTAAGGGCCCCGGCTGGAACTAAGGGCCCGACAGGAACTAAGGGCCCCGGCAGGAACTAAGGGCCCCGGCAGGAACTAAGGGCCCCGGCTGGAACTATGGGCCCGGCAGGAACTAAGGGCCCGACAGGAACTAAGGGCCCCGGCTGGAACTAAGGGCCCGGCAGGAACAGCCTTTTCTGAGGCACACACAGTGACGGTCTCTTTTCAAGTCGAGTTAGCCGGCCCTGTCCCGGCAGCCATGTTAGGCTCACCCTCCTCGACCAGCTGACCAGCTGGTCAGCTGTCAAAATTGACAACTTTTCGTCCACTGACATCTTCGTCAATTATCACGTACAGGATCACTTGATGTGACAGGATCCCGGGTCTGGGCACCATGTTCGCCCCTGGAACAGCTGGAAGGCAGAGGCGACTAGGCGAAAATGTGGTGTGGTGTTAGACGGCGGCTCACGTACCAGCCGCCGCCGGGAGGGTGGTAGGGAATGTAAACACCTTGGCCGCTTGTTCCAGACTGACTTTATTTCACTCTCGCGCTCAACAATACAACTAGTGAAACAAGTGTTAATTACCCCAAAACTATCAAATGAAGCAAAGCAAAAATAAATGAATTAAATAAGCCCCAATGGTCCAAAGGTACAAACCCATTCCCAACAGTGTGTGTGTGTGTGTGTGTGTGTGTGTGTGTTCACCCACAGTTTTGTCAACGCAAGCTGGACTCGCCATCGCCAGTTTTACCCTCCCGGGAAGAGATTGTTGCTCGTATAGTGACCGATCTTTAGGTAAAGCTGGGACCTCACACACCACACATACCCCATCCCCTTCCTCAAGGGCGACAAATTGCCCAAATTTGTCAGTGAAAAATCCCCGGGAGCAGTGAGGATTCGAACCAGCTAACCACATAATGGCGCGCCAAAGCTCTTATCCACTTGACTATCGTGACGGTACGCATCGTGTGTGTGTGTGTGTGTGTGTGTGTGTGTGTGTGTGTAATGTTAGCTGGCTCTGTTCCGGGTCGAATGAGCGACCACAGAATGACCACTTGACCACGCAGGGGGTGCGTGTGCGTGTAGTGTGTGTGTGGGGGATGTATGACCGTGGGTAAATTAATAACACACACACACACACACACACACACACACACACACACACACACACACACACACACACACACACACACACACACACACACACACACACACACCGCTTGCACGTATAATACAGCAGTAACGTCTTTCCCTGCCACTCAGCAGACCTAGGTTCGAAGATCGCTTACGCCTCGCGAGTTTTTCGCCGACAAACGGACATTTACTATCTCCCTTGAAACAGGAGATGAGTGTGTGGTGTGTGGGATCCCAGTCTTACGATAAAGATCTTACTCTGTGATTTCTAACTTCTTTCAGTGAGGGTAATAGCTGGAGGTAAAAAGGCTCTTATTAAGACTTTAACGCAGGTATGAGAGTAACACAGACTGCAGGCAAAGTGTTCAAACAAGTGATAATGGTAACAAAGAAAATCTTTACGCTATAAGAGAGAGAGAGAGAGAGAGAGAGAGAGAGAGAGAGAGAGAGAGAGAGAGAGAGAGAGAGAGAGAGAGAGAGAGAGAGAGAGAGAGAGAGAGAGAGAGAGAGAGAGAGAGGAGCGAGAGCGAGAGCGAGAGAGAGGAGAGAGAGAGAGAGGAGAGAGAGAGAGAGAGAGAGAGAGAGAGAGAGAGAGGAGAAAGAGAGAGAGAGAGAGAAAGAGAAAGAGAGAGAGAGAGAGAGAGAGAGAGAGAGAGAGAGAGAGAGAGAGAGAGAAAAAAAAAAAAGAGAAAAGCGATATGGGAAGAAAGCATATGCTAGATGGGAGAGAGAAACATGCCACAAGAAGAGAGTCACGGGTAGTGCGGATGGTGCGGGGAGGGCAGCACAGCAGGGAGAGAAATCAAAGAATGGCGAAGAAGGTTGAAGAGGCGGGATCGGGGCGGATGGGGGGAGGGGGGCTGTGTGTGACGTGTCCTTTCCTCTGAGTGGGTTGTGGGTCGTCGGTCGTGGCTCGTGGGTCGAGGGTCGTCCCCTTGTGGCTGCGGGTCGGGGAGCAAGACAAAGGAGAGGGTTGGAAAAGAAAACGCCTTTATATGTTCATGAATTTCAGCGAACCAGCACTCCCCCGCACACCTACATGCCTCCTCCCTATACTCTATACCCTTTTTTTTACGAGGTGAAAAATCCTGATCCCTTGCTGCTTACTGACTGATATTTGATGCCAGGAGAAGGGAATACTACGCTTCTTCTAAATTTCAGTTATATTTGATCATATTTTTCCATATTATCAGGTAAATATAGGCATAATTGTAAGCATGAGACTTTATGATAGAATGGAGTTTTCGTCTCGCTAAAATATAGACTCTATATAGCCCCTACCTCCTTCAGCTTCTATCGTTACCCGGTTGATCCACAACACAAGGCCTCTTCCTTACCTCTATCTCTACAGTGCAGTGGTTCCCAACCTTTTTTCTGTTGTTTCCCCCCTAACAGTTCAACCATCCGGATTCCCCTTCATGTGGACAAGGAAAACAAGTAGCCAAAACACAAAACTAATTTGCTTAATAAAACAAGTATACAGACACTATATCCTCTACATCTATATATACTTGAAGAAAAGTTAATTGCCACATTCTAAGAATTTTTTTTTATGTCGATTAAATGCTAATAAATGAGAGTCCTACAGGGATAAATTCCCCCCCTAGAATGCGAATTTCCCCCCAGGGGGAAAGTTCCCCCAGGTTGGGAAATGCTGCTCTACACATTCTCCCCACTAAAGCACTCTCCTCCTCCCATCAGAGGTGACACCGCAGTTAACTAGTACTAAGCCACTTTAGATATATACTATACACCGTCCAATACTTGTCGTAGATGCTGGATAAAATAACGTAAAATCATTGTTCTACCGTTCGTTGATATTCGATGCTGAATGTGCGAGGCGAAAGCACAAAAATCTCCTCGGGCATTAAAAGAAAAAAGATGCAGCGGTGGGAGCTGGACAGTCGTGCATCAATGATAAAACATGGGGGTTGTTGAAGTTATGAATTAGAGGAGGAGAGAAAGAGAAGAGAGAAAAACAAGGGAGGAAAGACCACAGACACAGACACAGACACACACACACACAAACACACACACAACACAACACACACCACACACACACACACACATACACATACACACACCACACACACACACACACACACACCCACACACACACACACACACACACAACACACACAACACAACATAACACACACACACCGCCTGTGCCGGCTTCGGTGGTCTGGAACGTCGCTGTGCCATCTGTTGGTTCGCGCGTTTCAATCCCGCTCGCTCCGGAATTTTCACTGACAAATACGAGCGGTTACTGTCCACCTTGAGCAAGGGGAGGATGTGTGTGTTGGTGTGTGAGGTCCCCAGCATTACACTAAAGATCCCGATCAAAACGCTCTCCAAGCTCCTTTCGGGAGGCTAAAAACTGGCGATCGCGAGTCCTGGTCGTCTGTGGGCAAGACGTGGGTGAATTACACACATGCAAACAAAAAGGAAAAAATATACCCGTTCCTCCGTCGCTCTTCCGTCCTTGTGAAGTATTGCAGGAAAGAAAAAAAAATCGGTAGCTCTTCAAGAATGTATGTCACGGATTGATGTGTTAAAATGTAGGCACGGATTAATGCTAACCTTCAGAAGTGACACAGGGACGGGCGTTCTTGGCGGCAGGGGAGGAAGCGTTGACTGACGGGCTGATCCTCACAGGGGACAGGGCGCACAGGGAGGGAAGCGCGTAGTAACAAAGATAAAAATAAAAAATAAAATAGAGAGAGAGAGAGAGGAGAGCGAGCAGAGCGAGGAGAGAGAGAGAGAGGGAGAGAGGAGAGGAGAGAGAGAGAGATGAGAGGAGGAGGAGGCGAGAGAGAGAGACTGGAGGAGAGTAGGAGAGAGAGATGAGAAGAGAGAGGAGATTGACGAAGAGACGGATGAAGACGACGAGGAGAAGAGAGAGAGAGAGGAGAGAGAGAGAGCGAGAGGAGAGAGGAGACGAGAGAGAGAGAGAAGAGAGCAGAGAGAGAGAAAGGAAACTTTCTTGATCCTCCATTTATCAGCAGTTTAGCGAAAAACAATAAATCAGCCGGTCTGACTACACCTTTATAGGAAACTTGGAGGTAAATTCGTCTTGACTAACGTGAAGCAGCGCAACGCGAGGGAGAGTGAGTCGCGCCATTAATAATCCAAGTCTGTTAGCGAAATTATCAATCTATTATGGAGGAAGACAGGGTGAAAAATGAAGGATTTGCTGCCAAAGTTAATTATATTTCGGGAAAGAAGTGTTCTGAAGTCTAATAGGATGTTTCTGGGTGAATGTTATATATTTCGGTGGGAATGAAGATGTTGCGAGGCAGTGGTGTTCCGAGGAGTAGGTATCAGGGTGTCTGGTAGCTCAAGTGTCGAGGTGTTCGCGGAAGGAGGTAAGGTAGGTAAGTATAAGGTAAGGTAAGAACAGGGTCAATATCTCTATGACCCTGGGTAAGAGGAGGTAAGGTCAGTAAGGTCGCGGGTAAGGTGGTCCATGGGATGCTGGGAGGACAGAATGTTACGGTGTTTAGGTGGCGTCACGGCAACACAAACCTTTATGCATAACGAAAAACTTGAATGGAAGAAGCAAAGTTACATTCAGACAGTTCATTCCCTAAGCAAATTTAATTTTTGTTGCTCTCCACATAAGAAAAGATGCACATTTTAGCGCATAGTAAAGCTAAAGTCTGAATAACTTATATATATATAATCTGCATTATCATCTCTTAAAAATATTGATCAGTTTTCGAAAACATGCTACCACTGCAGTCTCAATTAGTACTTTGTGCTGAAAATTGCAGCAAAACTTTTTCCCGTCAAGTGGTGGCTTAAAGGACACGGTTGAGTCACTGACAGCCAAGTCACGCACGCATAGGTCAGACTGTGGCGCTGGGTGGGCCTTTATAATGCAGGGGAGGATCACTAGGGACTCAGTACTGTTGGGGATCCGGTCTAAACGTATTGGAACTCGCGACCCCCTAAACCTCGATCTTTTGTGCTCACTCCCTTTGTTCCGAACCTCCGCGCCTCCTCGACCCGTGCTCCTTTTCCCCTTTCTTGTTTACCTTCCGGCGCCACGAAGGTACGGACTCATACGCAAAGAAGTGAATAACTCTTCGTGCCGCAAGGATACTCATGGAACCTTACCTGTTGACCACCTCTTCAACATTCAAGTGGGACAGTGCAACTCTACCTTCAACAAGTAAGTAGTGACGATGAACGGGCAAGTAAGGTGAAGGGAGTGTTATGTGTGGTAGTGGAGGGAGGGAGGGAGGTATATGAGGTTTTATAGAGGAAGCTATATGTGCAGGGAGGCAGAGGCAGCGGATGGGAACGACGGCACAAACGCGTCACAGGCAGCAGCGGAGTTACTTTAGTTGACTAACAGCTAAAGTAATTATGAACTTGAATTAAATGTTTAGTCCACTCATTGTGACCCTGGGAGTATAGATCTTAATTGTCTGTCCGTCTGTCTCTGTTACTCTGTCAATCTGTCTGTCTATCTATCTGTTTGTCTGTGTTTGTCTATCTCTCTATCTATCTATCTATCTGTTTGTCTGTGTTTGTCTGTTTATCTATCTATCTATCTATTTGTTTGTTTGTTTGTGTCTGTCTGTATCTCTCTTGATCTATCAGCTTGTGTTTGTCTGTATCTCTCTCTATCTATCTGTTTGTCTGTGTCTATCTGTCTCTACGTATGTTTATCTTTGTCTGTCTCTCTCTATCTACAGTCGCGCGGATGTTTTCTTGTACAAGTAATCGAGGTTCATCAAGTTAATGGTGGTTTTCAGACCCTAGAGTATAAAGGCAGAGCAAGTCTCCCTCTAAACTCCCTGTTTCTTTCTTCTAAGCACACCATTGCAAGCACGAGTCCCCCCTTTTCCTTTCCTTAATAATGCCTTTCTAATGAACAGCTCGAGGACATTTTGACTTTTCCACCAATTTTTTTCTTTCCTAGGTGATCGTGTTCGAACAGTTTCCTTTCCGCCTCAACCTTTTACCTTGTTTCTGTACCGACAACTTCATTTTCTTTGCACTCTTTCCCGATTATCGAAAAAATATTAAACCTTTATAAAAACCGTGAAAACCTGTTGCTCTCGGGTGAAGATTTTCCAGAACGGCACAAAAGTTTTTGGGAAGCCCTGAGGTGCACGTTTTTTCTATTCATAGCAAGTCCGCAGGGGGCGGCAATCAGCTTGGTGAAAGTTTAATGATTTCATTTCAGATCAGTGCGAGTGACACGATTATACAACAACTCATTTAGAGCCACAAATTCAACAAAACACAAAAGGTTTTTAAAAAACTTATGAGGAAAAAAAAACCCCCCCCCCCACACACACACAACAGAAGGAAAGGGATTCATGGCGCACATAAAATAAAGCAAGAAAAAAAAAGGGGAGAAAAGGAAAGAGAAACGAAAGGGATCCCCCCCCAAAAACGTGAAGGAAAAGTAAATGTACACAAAAGGGGGGAAAAGAAAAGGGAAGAAATAAGAAAAAAGGGGGTTTTAAGAAACAAATTATGAAATAAAAATGGGTTTTAAAGAAAATTTTTTTCCTCATTTTTCTTGTCTTTTCCGAGAATTTTTAATTAAAGGGGAGTTAAATTTGTTTTGTTTCGCTCCCTAATCTGTTTTAATTCTTCTGTTTGTCTTTTGGGGTTTTTGTCTCTTCTTCCTCGGGGTTCTTTTCTCTTCTATCTGGTGTTTTGTTTTCTGTTTCTTCTATTTTCCCCGGTTTTTCTTCTTCTTTCTTTCTTCTTTTTTTGTTCTTCTTCCCTCTCTCTTTTTTTTTTGCTCCCCTCTCTCTCTCTCTCTTTTCCCTCTTCCCTCTCCTCTCTCTTCTCTCTCCTCTCTCTCTCTCTTCTCTCTCTCTCTCTCTCTCTCCCCTCCCTGCCTCTCGTGAACATTAAGCTTTCATAATAGAAGAACATGACGTACGCCCTGGGGGGGGTTTTGGCGTACAAAAGATAAAGCTTGAAATGACAGGGAAGCTTTTCATGAAATAAAAAAGAACCCCTGGGACGCCTCTTTATTAAAAACCCCCTTTACATGGTAAGACCCAAATCTTGGGAAGCGGAGGTGCCCGGGGATTTCCCTTAAAGGTTTTCCCCCCTCGGCGGCTCCTCACCCCTCTTATGTTTTTCGCTTTTTCTTTTTTTTTGTCTTTCTGCTTGTCTTTTTTCCCTCGTAGTTTTTGTATCTCTGTCATGTCCCTGTCTGCCCCCTCCCTCTGTTTTTCTTTCTTTCTCCCGCCTGCTGCCTGCCTCTCTGCTGTATGCCTGTCTGCTTTTTGTCTGTCAGCCGTTTGCCCCTATAGTTGTTTTGACTTTTGGCTCTTTCCCTGTTAGTTAGTCTTTTTGTGTTTTTGTCTGCCGTTTCTTTCCTGTCTGCCTTTCGCCTTCTGCCTGCCTGTCTTTTTTGTGTGTTAATCCCAGTCATTGTCTGTCTGCCGTCTTACCTAAGTTAGCTGCCCCACTCTCAGTCGTCACCTGTCTGTCTCCCTGCCGCCCGCCCACCATCCCTTCCTCCCGCTTTCTATTTGACTTTTTCCTTTCCTTAATCGTGTGTCCTCCAGCCCTTTTTCGATCCTTCTTTAAGCTTCCTTATTTATTCTTGCTCCCTCGCCCCAGTCTTCTTTCCTTTCCCCCCAAAAAATTAGGAAGTCCATAGGAAAACTAGACTATTTGTTTTTTATTTGGGGGGATTTTTTTTGGGTTTAATTATAAGGTTGTAAAACTTCGATGCTTTTTAAATTTTTCTTTGCATATTCGGTTTCTTTGTCAAGAGGCGAAGGAACAAAATTGATGCATGAAAAAACCAACCCCACAAAACCCCACACACACACCAAAACACACACCCCACACACACACAAAACCCCAAACAAAACACACACACACACAAACACACACACAAGTTTACCTTCAGATGGTTAGTGGATAGAGCGTTGGCGCCCTTTTTGGGTTAGCCCGGGTTTGAGCCCCGCTTGATCCGGGATTTTATTGCCCAAATTTTGGCAGTTTCTGTCCCTTGAGCAAAGGGGGGGGGGAGTGAGGTCCCGCACTACCCCAAGATCGGTATAAGACTCAAGCTCGCTCCGGGGGGTGAAACTATGATATCGGTCCGGGAACGGGAAAAGACCCTGGGTGAAAGAAAAAACACACGACACAACAACACCACACCCAAAACCACCCCACAACACCACACACACACACACACTACAATAAAAAAAAAAAAAAAAAACCCAAAAAGTAAAAGGGCTAAAAAACCAAAGGTAAATACATATTTGATAAGAGCACCGGTCACGTGAGCGACGGTAAAACAACCAGGATTTTAAAAAAAAAAAATTTTTTGTATTGAGGGCCGGCGTGTGTGGGGGGGGGGGGGGGGGGGGGGGGGGGAGGAAAAGAGAAAGGGAGAAGAAGTAGAAAGAGGAGAGGAAAAGAGAGAGAGATGAAGAGAGGAGAGGGGGGGGGGGGGGGGGGGGGGAGAAGAAAGGGATTGAAAGGAGGGAGGAGGGGAAAAAAAAAAGACCCCAAAACTTTATGGGAGGAAATTTTTTTTTGCTGGACACCCCAAAATTTAATAAAATAAAAAACCCCTTTTAAGATTACCTTTCACCTTTATTAAGGGGGGGGAACCCCTAAGGGAAAAAGCGATCTTAGGAATCGGGGAAAAACGAGGGAGGCTTAAACCTCCCGGAACCATCCGCGAAAAGGATCTTTCCCTTCCCACTCCCCCTTTCCCTCCCTCCTTTTCCGACCCCCGATTACTTTTCCAGGGGGGCCTGGAAAAGGTTTTATTCTTTTGGGGAGGGAGAGAGAGAGAGAGGGGAGAGAGAGGAGGAGAGGAGGAGAAGAGAGAAGAGAGGAGGAGGAGAGAAAAGAGGAAGAGAAAGAGAGAGAGGGGAAAAGAGGGGAGAGGAGAGGAAGAAAAGGAAGGGGAAAAGAGGAGAGAAAAAAAAAAAAAGAAAGAAAAGAAGAAAAAAAAGAAAAAAAAGGGGGGGGGGAAAAAAAGAAGGGGGGGGGGGGAAAAGGGGAAAAGAGAGAGAAAGAAGGGACTGAAAAAAGAGCGAAGGGGAGAGAAAACGAGAAAATGAGGAAAAAAAGAAAAAGGGGGTAGAATTGTTTAGAAAAAATGGGAGGAGAAGAGGAAGGAGAGAGAGAGAGGAGAGAGAGAGAGAGAGAGAGAGAGAGAGAGAGAGAGAGAGAGAGACCCAACCAAGATATCATTACCCACCTCTTGGACTCAGAACCCTTGTATCCTTCTCCTTCAGAATTCATACTCAGGACGCCCGCCACTGTAATTCACCGACGGCCTTGACCACGCGCACTGAACTCGCATTAAAGGCTGTGAGTGCAACGCTTCCCCTGCCCTCTGGAGTTACTGAGCTTGAATAACTTGTTTGTCATGATGCGTCCTGGTACAAACTCCCTAATATATACTGTTGTAATCTGCTATAATTCATGTACCGTACGTGTCACCCTCAAGCTATTACTCAACACACTTCAATGCGTTACAATCTAGAGATGAACAGGCTTTCTCCGTTATTTTGTTGTATTTTTGTAGGCCTTAATTAAAAGAGAGAAAAAAGGCAAAAAAAATCAGGAATTTCAATTGAGATTTCTGATCATTTTTGCAATATTTTTTTTTTATTAAGACTGTCAAATTGATGCGAGTGTATATTGAAATCATCATTGACAAGCCATTCTATCGCACACATGATGCTACGCGGCCTGACCAGATTCTCATTAGTAGTTCGAGGAATCCACTAATACATGCTCACTAAATATTGATGGAAATTTGAGACGTTAACCAATTGGAAACTACGCATCATTAATATATTCAATACTCCAGCAGACTGAAAAGGCATCGTTCTTTTCTGATGTTGCTTTACTTTAAAAAAAAATTGTGCAAGATCATTAATAATTCAAAGAAGCGAATAAAAAGTCAGTACAAGGAAACACAAGCACAAGTCCATACAGGTAAAGGCCGGTCAGCACACTTTAAAGGGATAATACAAAATTGATCAGCAAATAAAATAAATGTTTAAAATGTACATATATGCGAGCACAAAGAGATGCGACCACACACAGTTTGTATTTAGTTTTCATTTCAGTCATTTCAGACTCCATTCCCTTGTGGCTAAAGGTACACAAAACTGTTAACTGAGTTAGTTTTTCGTTGACAAAAGGATTTTTTTTTTCTCTCTCTCTCTTCTCTCTCTCTCCTCTCTCTCTCTCTCTCTCTCTCTCTTCTCTCTCTCGCTCTCTCTCTCTCTCTCTCCCTCTCTCTCTCTCTCTCTCTCTCTCTCTGTCTCTCTCTCTCTCTCTCTCTCTCTCTCTCTCTCTCTATCTCTCTCTCTCTCTCTCTCTCTCGCTCGCTGACTCTCTCTTCTCTCTCTCGCTCGTCTCTCCATCTCTCTCTCTCCTCTCTCTCTCTCTCTCTCTCTTCTCTCTACTCTACCTCTCGCTCTCTCTCTCTGTCTCTCTTTTACCCTTAGGGTAGTGCCTCCACAACTTCCTACACTACTCTATAATCTCAAAATAGAATTTACGAATTAAAAGCTGACACCCTTGGATTGAAACAAAGTCTTCTCCACCATACTGGATTATAAAATCAAATGTTGTGCAATTAATATTTTCACTACCAACTTAAAGGGTATGGGAAATAGCAAAGATAAAGAATATTAGATAAACTAATATGGGTGTATAGATTCAAGCTGTAAATAGGTTTAGTGAAGAAAATCACAATGGTGCCTCCGAGTTAAATAATTTTCGCCTCATTCACAAACAGCGAATGCCTCCCAAAGCTTTAGGCGAATGAATAACACGATTACGTACGAGTGTGATACCATCGGTCGCGTCCAAAGATATGTTTAACACTAGAGAGTAGTATTAGTTAGTATGATGATCACATTTTAAAAATCATGTTCGTAATAAACAACAAAATTGATAGTTTGAAATATATAAGAATTGTACGTACTTCTTGTTTGTGATATAACGCACACGCGACTACCCACACAACACACACCCACACACAACGGGTGTGAGTATAGTGTGTGGAGTTACAGCTCTATTCAAAGATTCGATCTCTATGAAACTTCTTGCTGGGCAAGGGTCAACTGGAAATCAAAGTATCTGCCGAGTGATTCAAGGAGTGGGTGACATACACACACTCAGGACTGGAATTTTTCAAGTGCCTTCACAAGCAATATAAACAAGTCCGGCCTTTGCATCGACGCGTTTCCGCTCCATCCACAGCTTGATATCCAGTACCTTGCCGGCTCGCGGGGCATCGGTTCGGAAATAATCCAGATCTCATTATTGCAGCGAAAGCAGAGTAAGCAGGCTGAGGAGCGCAGTGGAGAGAAGCAAGAGAGACAGAACTATGCAACTTGATAAGGAGGACAGGGAGTGAAAAAAAAAATTTCTGGTGAATGAAGATGAGCATAGCTGAGTGATTGAAATATAAACATAAATATATACAGAAAAGCGCAGCGACGTAGAAACAAAACAGAACAACCTTCGGGGACGCTTGCCAAATCCTCATGCCACAGAATCATAAATATGTGAATTATGAGTGTTAATAAATTATAAACAGTGCATAACCATACATTTAGGTTGAAAAAAAAAGGCCTTGTTGTATAATAAATTTAAAGTAATGTAGAGGGCCTTTTAAGTTCTTTGGATAAATATAGA